>OX632361.1:42213821-42351799 GCA_951751655.1 Ophion costatus
CAGAAGGGTGCTCGCCGGTAGGAACCTCATCGGCGAGAGCCAGACCACACGAGCACTCGCTTGCACAATACAAGGGAGTGCTGCTCTGTGTGCTCTGCGACGGATGCGGACGTCAATTTATTGGAGTGTGCTTGCAGGATCTTAATGAATATTTAAGGGGTCAAAGTGAGTGTTAGAGGGAGATGGTGGAGCGCCCGGCGAGTGCTGCACCTTGTCCCTTGAAACCCAACAACAGATAGGAATCGAAGGGACGTTCGTTCTGGGCTCACAGCTACCCCCTCGTTACGACTCTCTTTGTTGAACTCTTTGTCGAAGACGCTCCCAGCCTCGATCCTGCAGATTACGTGTAGATTAGAAGAGGCACGCGGGAAAAGGAAGTTGCGATGGGGCGCTATGGAACTCGATCAAGGATATTGCTAAAAGCCATGGCGGGGGGAGAGCGGGTGACGGCCGGGGCGGGTGGCGCGAAAGGGGGGTTGATATCGAGTGCGCTCTCCTCCACGGGGTGAACAACCTCGCGTGACCGCGTCCCGCCCCCTCGGCGCTGCACTCTCCGCGCTTCTCCTCTCCTCACTTCTTCACTGCATCCGAACGAACCTGCTGCTGCTTTATACCCTCCTTTCTTTCTCCACGGCTACTTCAGCCCTTCGTTATCTTGACTCTTGAAAAACTGGGGCTTCTTTATCCTCGGACCTGTACCTAGCCCTGCTATACTTCAATGCGTACTTAGACGCTAGTTGTCGATACCTTTGGCCTTTGCTCGATGGATGCACGACCAATGGCTGGAGCCACCCTTGTGCATCCCGATGACGCGACACAGTGAAACGTCGAGCCCCGCTAGACTCGTTTACGCAAACACCGCGGAACCAATCAACGCATTATTCAAACCAAATTCAACTAATTTTCTTTCGTCCTATTCAGCGTTCGTAAATGGCTTGACAATTTTCAGCCTTCCTCTTACATTAGCCGGGGTATATATAAACTTTCCAAATACCTACTCCAAGTTTTTCGAAGAATTTCAAGTGGAATTCAATCTATTCGACAAAGCATGTGCGGAGCCGACTCCCGAAACGCTCTTACTCCAATATATGGAAATATAATGCCTCTGGAGTACTCGGAATAGCGAGTTTGAACGAAACTCGTACAATCGTTATTGCAACGTTATCGTCAAACGAGCATTATCCAGGCTGAAAAGTAAATCGACCGGTAAATTTTCACTTTGTTTGGGTCCTTGTACAAGTATAAACGAGCGAACATACGACCTTGTATCTTTTTCGCCGTAACGCTCAGTCTGACTACGGAAATAAATAAAAAATATATATGCTTTTTTGCCCAACATTTCTTTTTTTGGTTTCCTTTGAAAAATGTTGCCTGCCGATTTTTTCTTCTTCGCGAAATTCAATTCTCTCAAGCAACGAGAGTGATAAATATTAAACATCCAGACGAAAACGTACACGACGAGTTTCTTCAGGTGTGGTGTTCGCGATTGCAAGACGCGCGCGCTCCTGTACACACAGCTGTTGGTCCGCATTCGGCCCAAGAGAGAGACAGAGAGAGAGAGAGAGAGAGAGAGAGAGCGAGAGGTGAAGAGAGTCGAAGAATCGCGAGCACGAGTTAACATATGCGGATGGCTGATGCGCAAAGGTGTACATAGCTTGACATTCGCCTTTGCCGTAAACGCCGTTTTTCTTTGGTTATCGAAGACACGTTGCCAACGAGCGCTGATGCGCGCAACGAGTGACGAATCATCGTGCAAGCATGAAAGCGAGTGTCGAAACTCGGCAAAAATCTTGACGCGCTTCTCAAACGATTGGGACGTTTGGTTAGGCTGTGTGTGCGTGCGCGTGTGTGTGGCGTTTGTTTTTTTCTTCCTTTCCCATATACCACACTGTATGACTTTGCTTTGTGGCAAACGAGACAGGTAGCCGTAGCGAGGCGATGTAAAAATAATCGACGCCCGACAATAATAGAGGAAAGCGATCCAGGGACGAAACAAAAAACACACACACACACGCACGCACGCACGCACACACACACACACAAACGCGCGCGCGCGCGCACGCATATATATATTCCTAACGGTGCAGAAACTTGATGGGCAATCCCCAGATCCTACACTGTAGGAATTTGACCGGGATGCCGTACACAGGGGGTCCCACACTGGAATCCAAGTAGATTCCGCGCTATTTCCCGATTTACGCGTTTGGCAATTTTTTACTTGAAACTCTCAACCGGACTTTGTTGACTCTCCCAAAAAAATATCTTTTCGCAATGTCGTGCCCAAATTTCTCAGGGATTCCTTATTGAGATTCAATCGGATTCTGCACTGTTCCCGATAGACGTCATTTGATAATTCTTACCACGTTCAAATCGAGAATATATTAAAAGCCACGAGAAAAAAGTCAGCGTCTGAAACATAACCTGCACGCTTCGTGAGCGTGCACGTGTATCGTGATATTATATCAAAGAACAGTGAAATAAATAAATAATAAACGATAATTGAAATGGATTCTTAGCTATGTGATTCAAATCTATTTCTAAGATATACTTTTTTGAGATCCACTCATCTTGTATGGGTATATATGTATTTTGTTTCGCCAAATTCAACGAATCCCAATTACAATCCAATGTACGAGCGTGACATTTTGGTACAGATGCAACTACCCTCTGGAAGTAGAGACAAGTATGAGAATCTAATTGGATCCGTGCGACAACTTCTGTCCGGGGATTGCCGTCGGAATAGAAGTAGAGTCAACATTTCATTCCGGAGTACATATTATGATGGGGTAGAAAAAAAATCGAACTTATATCCTCGGTCGGTCGTGATCGACGAGTCGTGGCTACAAGATTTTCTGTGCCGCATCGACGAATATATTCTATCGAAAATTTATACATTTTTCCTCGTAGCGATGAACGAGCGCTGAACTCAACCTACGATTGATTTGCCAGCTCCCCTTTTCCGAGCCGATATTTACCTTTTATCGACAAATTATGGAGCGCGTTCTTAATGGCTGTTTCGGCAAGTCGACACGAGCGCATCAAGGGGGGGGGGGTCTGTTAACAAGAGCCGTAAGTAGGAGCTGTAGAGACTAACGGTAGAGTCGAACTTTACCAGCAGACCTTTGCGAGAGAGAGAGAGAGAGAAGAGAGGAAGATAACCTGCATTCGTGTCAAGGCAAGGCAAGGGGCCAACACTCTCGCCCGCCCTACATTCCCTCTCACAATACGCACACCTACCAACCTAGCTTCCCAACAGCCAGCCACCTGCTGGCCACCTACCCCTTGCTCGCGGCATTGCCGGTTCTTCGGCGCGCAATCACCCCGCGCCTTCCCTCACGCATACGTGTATTCGTGTCTACGCACACACACGCGCGAATAGGTATATTTGCATTGTGAAAGGTTGCGGGTATCGTGGCACAGCATACCGGTACCGGGCTCCAGCGCAGACGAGCTACCCCACGAGACCACGCGACGCACACACATCCGCGAGTTTCGATCCATAGTTGCAGCCAGCCTGCCGCCGGTTATCTACAACGAGCTATCGCGACTGGCTTTCGACCAATTATAAAATCACTCGCGACCCTTTCGTAACCCCCGCGACACCTCTCTTATTGCAACACACAGCGGAGCTCAGAAATCTTCTTCACCGCTCGCCATAAGCCGATCGGCACCGGTGGCAAAATCCAATTAATCACCCTACGGGTGCTCGATCGCCAAACATACTAAAGTCTACAAGTTTTCACCCTTCGAACGCGACGAAAATTCTTTTTTTCCTCTCCTATCGTTACTTTTCTTATTATCCTGCATTTGATTTTTCCATATTTTTATTATAGATCTCTGATGAGGATTCACGAAAAAGTTTGAGTAATTTTCTTTCTCGAATGTGCCAAAAACAATTGGTCACCGGGGGGGGGGGATATATATATACATACATTTTCGTTCCAGCGACGCCAACACGCTTGGATTTGTGACGAATTGCTCGAGTAGTTTTACGAAAATTCATAGCAACGTACCGTATAGGTAAAATCGCTCGTCGATAATTAATATCCTCGAATAGACGGGATAACATATGTCCACCGATAAAAGCCAGGCGGAGCAATCGTACGGAAAAGAACGGGAACGATTACCTATGCCAGGTGATTCCCCAATAATAATGACAATGCTCGAACTGCCAGCCTTCCGACCTCATTTTTCTCGCGTAACTGCGCGCGAGCACCATCGCATCGGGACGATATCAAAACGGCGGAGCGCTCGTTTTGCCCCGGTAGGAACGGACGTATAGTATTTTCGCGGCCAGAGCAATGACGGATCACCGGGCAAATAATGCGCCAAGACCGAGACCGCCTCCGTAAAGCCCAAAGCTCTGATCCGACCTGCGGTCTGTTTGCAGCTCCAAAATACACCTAGTTGAATTTTTTTCAAATATCGATTTTTTGCTATCGACGGATTCTCGAAATATAACGATTCGAGAATCGAGAAACGTTTAAAATATTCCCAGAATATTTCAAGGCGATCCGTCCAAAATTGTGGGCGTTATGAGCGTTTATAGAAGTAGCGTCCGCGAACCGGTGAACTTTATACGCGTTTTTCTTAAAATGGCTCTTTCAAAATTAGTGACCACAATGTCCCAAAAATCACTGCACCAAATTTTACAAGCTTCTTTTGAAACTTCTAAATTTTACAGGTCTTGTTCCAATTTTACAAACTTCTTTTGAATTTTGTTACCAACGAAAATAAAGGGTTATTCCACTGAAAATCGATGCGGTCGCATTGAACTGCGGCATTTTTTTTTTAAATCAACATTTTGCTAAGTCCTTCGTTCGGGCATTCAATTTCTTCGTGCAAAATCTAAATGGTTTTGATTGTTTTATTACGGATAATATGTTTATAATATTCATAAATATTTTTTAATACAAGAATTGTAAAAGATACTCCAAATCATACCCTTTGATGTAAAAAACATATATATATATATTTGAAAACATGCGAATGTTTCGCCAAATAAATTCACGAATATTCGCCTTTTTTTCGGCCACGAGCAAGGTACAATCCGTTAAACTCGGATCTTCCCATACCTATACCTTCTTTGAGAAGTGACGACAATAAAAGAAAATTCTAATGAAAGAAGAAAGGGCCCTGTGTCCCTTCGCTCTTTCGCATTTCCAACGCTGTGCGTTTCAATTTTGTTTTGTTGACGCGACGCATGCTTCCCCTTGACGAGAATGGCTCTTGCGTGCACACTTGGGAGAGAATTCACCATCTTTGGCAAGCTACCTTGCGTTGTTGGCAAAGTGCACGAGGGTGAGCCGTATACGGCAAGTGGCTTACAACTGCGGCCTCCTACAGGGAGATTGCGCTTACGAGCATTCCCGACACTCACGATTGGGAGTGACGCGGCGTGACATTGCCACATGGAAACATCGAGGCCGCGTCATAGAGGTGATGATCAATGGAAAGTGAAGATACGTGTGCGGTGTAGAACTTTGCATCATTCGATCGGTTAGGACCATTCACTGTCATCCGGAAGTAGAGAGAATCAGAGTGAGAGAGAGAGGGAGAGGGAGAGAGAGAGAGAAAGAGAGAGAGAGAGTTGCGGTACATCAACCTGATTATATGCTGGAAATTGCTCCGAGTCTGCAGTTGCCTATCAACATTTGAGGTATAGATGTTTGAAATTAAGTGTTTTATCCACGCGGGCTGCAGACCGTTAGTGCTGAAAGAGAGCAAGGAAGAAATTGGCATGCGAGGGTGCGAGGGTGTTTTCCGTTCGCGAGGCCATTGCCGGGGTGCCTCCGCCCCCCCCCCCCTATAGGCATGGCAGACGGAGACATGGCCTAGTTCGGAGTCGGTCTGTACAAGGTCGAGCCTCGTGAGAAGATAATTATACGTATCTGGGTCGCAGGCGGATATCCGGTGCGTTTCAACCCCCGACAGAACAGATCGTTGCCATTCTTTTTCTCTATGCGTCTATTCGCGTTTGGCTGTGGGAGTAGGATTTTTTATTTTTTGTTCACCGAATAATGCACCAGATTTGGATGGACTCGCCAACGCGATGGCACGAAGGGCGAGAGTTGGAAGCATTTTGATTGACAGGATGATCCGAATTATGACACTCCGGATCGAGTCGCCAATTGGAAAGCGAAGAGTTACGAGCGCTTGTTTTACCAGCCCACCCCCCCCCCCCCCGCCCCCGCCGCCCGTATCGCGGTACAAGCGTTGTCATCGATACGCTAGCCGACCAATTCGTACTTGGTATCCCCTCTCGTCCGTCCGATTTATCTGTCGATTCCGTTATTGGTCAAGGCTATTCTCGTGGCATATATCGCGGGAAAATTTACGACCGCCATCGCTTGGGAATACCGCACAGCTCGTTGGTCAATGTCGAATGCGATGAAAATCCGAGTGTGCGGGAGCGGGCATCCGCCTGTCCAACCACGTGGAGAAGCACAGTTTCTGCGCTTTCAAATCTTATCCGTTGTAACTGGTTTCTGTTCTCGACTCTGTTGATCTTGTACACCGCCGACTGTCAGCTAACCTCCGAATCTTTGATTATTGGATAAGCTTGAATAAGCTCCCCCAATCGGAGTGCCATGTAACCCGGCAAACCCGGACTGGATCCGCTGCAGGCGTATATATCAAAGGTATATCGTGTTTGAATCATGATACACAGGAACGTCGTCCTACACCAAGGACAATCGGTACGAGCAAGGCTCGTTCGACTGTTCGTGTTTCTACCGATGCTGACAAAAGTTTCGTACCTTCCCATTTCAGCACGGAACGTTTGTCGTTTCGTGACCTTCCTCGTTTGGATTATTCGTCTCGACGAGCCAATACGCGTGTCCTGTGGCCCAGTTGAAACTTTGATCGGAACAGCTGACGAATGTCTCGCGCCGATTTACCAACCGGCAGGATTCACAATATTTTTAAACGGGTTCATTTCCTATATATGCTTATTCGCGTTGAAAATACTATCGCATCCTCTGAGCCATGCGACTTATCGTATTTTCAAAACTTTGGAGAATCTCGAAAGAGTCGGATGCTGCGCGCCTCGCTGAAGGTCACGTGTTTACTTCTTACCGTCGTTGCTATCGGAAATATATAGTATTTTTTGTAGCAGGGGATGCCGTAGGGGGTAGAGGGCAGTGGGACACCTGTATAGAAGAGAGGTATTCGGGTCATGCATCTCGGCCACATCGGGCGCACTAGGTCACTACCTCTCGGGTATACGAGCCCCCGTCACCTTTTCGCACACACGGAAAGAGAAAGAATGAGAGAGAGAGAGAGAGAGAGAGAGAGAGAGAGAGAGAGAGAGAGGGCGGGCAGGCACGGCAGCTCACCCACCGGGCTAGGAACATCTAAACGTCGACCTACCAACCTCAAAACACCTCTCGTCTCTTATATCCACGTGACCTTGTCGTTGTCCCCCAGTTGAATAAAGACCACATATCCGACATATTGGTAGGTAATTCCCGTCTTCGTTTTCTAAATCGATTGAATCAACCCAATGTCAGAGGGTCTTTTTCTGTTATCGAACAAAGGGCTTCGCTTTCAATGTTTTGTTATCTCGGTCATTCCTTTACCGAAACGTTATTCAACTACAAAAGTTAAAAGACGCCAGGAATTATCCACAACGGAAAAGATGCGTCGAAAGTGAAGGACATAGCGGTTGCAAGGTTCTCTTGGTAATTAGTTGTCGCGAGGTTCAAAGAGATCCAGGGGCTGTTAACGGTTAGAGATTAAACGGTATCCCAGTATAGGCGGCACTTGCGCGCGCGAGAGCGAGAGAGAGTGAGAGAGGGAGAGACAGAGAGAGAGAGAGAGAGAGAGAGAGAGAGAGAGAGAGAGAGAGAGACAGAGAGAGAGAGAGCCGAGTAACGAATGAGAATGAGCGTAAAACCGAATAATGTAGTAGAAAGTCGTAGAGAAGAAGTATCGCAAAGGGGGTAGGTTGAGGTGGAATACGACGACTGTTGTATAGGCAGCGGGGCACGGAAACCTTGAAGGACGAAACCGGGCCACTGTCCCCGAAGAGGGGTCTCGCGCGCAGTCGCAGCTCCGATTCGAGTCCATCGCGGGCTCTCTCTCGCTCTCTCAGTCTCTCGCACACGAATGCCGTCGGCATGCAGTCGAGTACACCGTATTACCTACCCTCCCGTATAGGTGCGAGCTGGGGCTTGCCCTACATCGGACCAATCTACCAGCGTCGAACGAACGCGAATCCTCGCAGCGTGAGGGACCGCGAGTTCGCTTTTCCAAGCGTGATGTGAAAGGACTGCGGCCGCGCCATCCAACCCGGAGCCACTCTCGTTCACCTTCGAGCTTTTCCTCCACGATTCTCACACTCTTCCTTCATTATACCTATAGATCATCAACCCCTCGCGAATTGACCAACTTTTATTCAGGTCGCTTGTTCGATGTCGCGTCTATGGTGGAAATAAGCGATCAAGTCCAACAACGCGAGAAATCTCAATCAAGGAACGACTTCGTTTCTGCCAATTATTACTTGTAATTCATGGGTTGTTCATTATTAATAATAATCAATCAACAATCGGACGAGTATAACGTTGATGATGTTCCAGTTGCCGGTATGAAACGGATGGAAATTTATCGTAGAGTGGCGTCATCGATTTTTTCACAATAATACACCTGTAGATTTCCCGAAGAGATTCATTTGATTAATTATCGTGCCTACATATTTGCAATTGAAAAAACTATTCTATCGGAAAATCAATGCGGTCCCCCAATGGGTTTCCCCCGACTCAAATACTAACCATGAAAATGCTTCTGATGTATGACATTATGATTGATCGGATGATGAGAACTTGAGCATTTTACAAGTCGTTGTTTATTGTGAAAATCGGTGTACTTTTGATACAAGTGATTTTCGATCGAGAATACCGAAGCCCTGCTTTACAGGACGATAGAAAGATCCACGCTAACGAGTGGCGTCTTTAGACCCCCCCAAGGAATATTGAGCTCTGGGTCTCGGCATATGGCGAATAATGTATACACTTTGCACATGCATATTTATGTTGGCAATACACGATCAGAATACGCGCTCATGGGCTCACGGTACCCTTGGAAGACTAATCGTTGCTCCGAAAGCGCCTGCGGACTCGCGTTAGGCGTCTAAAAATCGATCCACTTCCCTCGCATTTCGGGACACGTTCGTGGCGAGTGCTGTGTTAATTTCTCTTCGGATAACTTGTTCTTCCTTGCTCGTATAAAGACTTGATCAAAGCCATCGTGTGTACTTTCACCTTAACCCATAGAAGTTTGGCCCTTACGATTTTGCACAACCCGTTGAATATTCACGCCTTGTTATATTCCTCGACAAATGCGCTTTCGCTCCCTGTTTGTTCCTGGTCCGGCCCGCACGTTGCCCGCGTCTCTCCCTCTCTCTCTCTCTCTCTCTCTCTCTCTCTCTCTCTCTCTCTCTCTCTCGCTCTCTCTCTCTCTCTCTCACACACACACACACACACTTCACCTGTGGTATATACCTGGACGGTACTCGAGGAACTTTCTTTCAATAACCAGTATTAATCGTTGGCACGAGTGATTTTAGCTTGTGAGAAACAACCGAGCTCCCACAATTGCCGTGAAAGAGAAGAGGGTGACACTCGAAGACTCGTTGGATCGCTTCTCCCTCGGCGAAACTCCAATATGATCGTTCCTATATCGAGGGGCCGTTGATCGCTGATCTGGAGAGTTTCACCGATTCGGGGCAACAAGTTCTTTCAAGTTTTTCATCGTCGGTGTTGTGGCTCTCGTACGAAAGTCTACAAAACGGCCCCGATTGTCGCTCTTTGGGTGTATTAGCTCTGATGTTCGTGTCTATAAAATGCGCACCCGACATCGCGACCCAGCACTCGATCTTCTCCTTATTAGCACGCCTTTGACAAAGTGACGGCTATGTACTGCCGCTCGGAAGATTGCTTCGAGGATCCCTCGTGATGGGGGTACTAGCCTTAACTCCTCTGACGAAACCTATGTATCTCGACGACACGATGCTTCGTTTGGTCGAATTCGCCCGATCAAAAGGCTTCTTGACACCTTTCGGCTGTGCTCGCACTTATCGTCGAGCCAAGTGGAGTCGTCTTCCCAACAATGAGAGGGCTGAGAAATTTCGAGCGCTTTTCGTAGCCCGCGGATGCCAATTGGATGGATTTAACGGATCTGCCGTGAAGCACAGAGAGTCCTGTTCGAAGATAGAAAAATAAGTTGCGAAGACTTTTTGCCTCCCTGCAACTTTGTTATTATCGGAGTGATAATCGATCAATGACAACGAATCTCCAAGTATCGCGATGATCGTGGAAAAATCTAGCAAAAACACAGATGGAACCGATACGATGAATATGCCGTATCCGTTTTGAAACGCGTCTAGTGGTGCGCGATTCTATTTATACCGAGTTCGTCTCTCGTCGACGTTTCTCTGACGAGCGGGAAAGACTTCTCGTTCACTGGGTCAGACACCTCGAGGCATATCGTACTCTTATTTGGGCAGATGACCGTGAACTCTCGAACGAAACGTATGTACTCGATCGGCATAAATAAACATGCCAGTCTGCCAGACGCTTTTCGCCCCTGACTCCTATGCTATGTTTGGCTGCAGATTTCGTCGAAAAAGTATCTCACTTTTCGTTTTATAAACGGAGCGAATCTTCCCAATCAAATTGCTTGCCTCTTTGAGCATCCAATAACGTGAGTGCCCCGTTATTTCTATACGAAGGATCACCTCGAACAATGGCTTCAATGAGATTTTTCACGATTGTACGGAATGCAAGGTCTTTCGGCACTTCCTTCATATCACTCGTCTACAATGGTTCTCACGCTGCTCCGCTTCTTCGATCCGCCGCAAACAATTTTGCCCCAACGTACCAACAAAGCTGATCGCGTCTCTCGACGCTTCGACACAGCCGGCCGAACACGTTTATCTCCAAAACAAGCGTGATTCACGCTCACTGTCCTCTGATTTCTCCATTGTGAAGGAGGAATCAGTGTCAAGGTCGGCGGCATTAGCGATATAGAGGAAGAGTCGTCACCATCTTTGCCGCCCTTCTTCTTTTTGACTATGCGCGCTCGCGAATAGGTTGCCTCGAAATAGGACGCTATGCGCGAGGAAGAAGGAGAACACGCTCCGAGGTACCTGCTCCTCGATCGGTATCCCATTA
Organism: Ophion costatus; assembly: GCA_951751655.1. Taxonomy (NCBI): domain Eukaryota; kingdom Metazoa; phylum Arthropoda; class Insecta; order Hymenoptera; family Ichneumonidae; genus Ophion; species Ophion costatus. The sequence continues at coordinate 42,224,993 of OX632361.1, forward strand.
GTGTCGGGGGAGTGCACGTGTCGGAATTTAACATTTCCATCGCAGCGTCATGGGCACGATGAGGAAGGAGCGAAAGCTTTTCGATGGTCATTGCAGCGTGAATGCGCAATCAGCGCTATTGTCTTCTATCGCTTGCCCCGCTTCTCGGCCTGCATGCTTGACGACTCAACGTCATACGTAACTCAACAGGCTCTCCGCCTCTCGACAATGCAGTAGTACGAGCGCGTTACAGCCGACCTTGAATCTATGCCCGTTCGACCTTGATCATTTAAATCGTTAAGAAACTATTAAAAAGCTTTTAAAAAACTTCACTGAGTAATGAAGAAAATCCCCTCGAAAGGACTGTCGTTTGGCTCAACGATGAAAAATTATTTACGATTCACTTAAAAAATAATGATCATTCATTTGTTTTTCAACCATGGTTTTATGCCGTTAATCAATTGTACAATGAAAAAAGGAATTATTTACGAAATATCCAAATTCAATGCGCCTACTACGCAAGCATGTAAACAAATATTGTACATAAAATCCTTAGATCTTAGGGATAATCTTATTAAGTCAAGTATTATTTTTATCGAAAAAAAGTCATTTCGCTGATAAGGTCGGCGAACCTAACTCTAAAAAGCTCGGCGAACGAATTCTCGCCGAGCTTTATTTTCTCAACCAGATACACGCCACGATCTTGCGCGGCATCTCCAGTGTTCTTGTGTTATTTGTACGCGTACATATAATAATACATTATAGAATAATACAACGCGCTGCATTATTCTACAATGATCACATCGTTTTTTTTGTTATAATATAGTGATTTTTCGAATAAAAATAAGACATTTGTAACGAGATTATTTCTTAGATTTAACCGTTTTGGGTAAAACATGTCTCGCACACTTGCACAATACGTACCTACATTCTACTGGACTATTTTATAAATCATTTCATTTTTATTCTGTGTATACATTTTTCATATAGATACAGCGCTTCAAAAAGCACTCAAAAAGATCGAAGAAATGTTCTGTTTCATTAATTTTTGCAGTAATGTAGTAAGATACATTTTAAGGTTTTTCGACCACCGAAACCAACCCTTATCGGGGGGAAGGGGGGGGGGGGGGGAGGGGACAAAGATAATTCTACATTGATCAGGGTATCGGAGAAACAACTAAAGCGCCAGATTAAAATTGGATCTAATTGCTTGGCTCTGAGAAGCATTGGAACATTGTAAAGCATTGTAACAGCGAGGTATACCGAGAAAGTCGCGATACGCGGAGATGCATTATCGTGCTTTCGAAACAAGTAAATTTCGCAAGGGTTGCAAAATTGGGCCTTTCGTTTGTCACTGGTAAAGTCGAGCGTCGCTCGTACGTACGCACGTATCCACACGGACAGCATCGATGCTAAAGTGCGAAAAGAAGTGAATGGAGTTTATTTAACTTTGGTAACGAGGGTTCTCATGAGTGAACTTTCGGTATCGATGAAATTGCTGTAGTGCGCTCGGCCAGGCTTGTCGAGGAGAGAGAAGGAGAGAGACTGTGCGACGCCAACCCTAGGATAGACACCTCCAACTGGTGATTCGGTCAAGGCCCTTCAACGTCTCTCCGTTCTCTCTCGGGTTTTCCGTCTCTCATTTTTCTCCCTTATTCTCGTTTCGTTGACTAATTTCCCCCCTCTCGGCTACCTCTGTGTGGATGAAACCTTCATAGCCAAAAGCCAGCGCTCGTGTCTTACGGTTTCCACAGTTCCCATTTGGTTATATGCATCTGACAATTTTCACGTATGGTGCAACAAGATACACTGAGCGGCACCTCGCAAGGATCATCACTTTGGTGCCCGGTTCCGACTTTTTCAAACTCCCGTATATGATGGAGCATCAAAAGATATTACGTACCTTGTTTATCACGGGAAAACTGTTTTGAGGGGTGTTACAACCCCTTAGAGTGAAGCATGCCAATCAAGGGCTCATTTTGTGATTTCGCCGCAAGTCGTTCAGAATCGAGAGCTCGCTACGGATACATTGAAAAATAAAGTAAGGAAATGAGTGTTACACCACCCCTTCATTTTTCTATCTCTTACCCCATATTTTGAAGGGCTGCATTAAATTGAACAAAACGGCTAACACATTGAAGAAGCGATCAACTTGCAGTTTACGCATCTCGACATTTTTGCCGGATAATCAAGCTACAGAATATTGAAAATCCAAATTTTTATCGCATCTTAGCCATAATAAGGTTCTTCACTGAATGTTGGGTCATTTCTTTTCCGTTTCGGTTCGTCACTCCGCTGTGCGAACATTGCGCAGTTTTTTCGGCCGATAAAAAACGGCGGTAAATAGTTTCAATGTTCCACCATATCCGTGAGTTTCAACAAAATTCAAGGCTAACACTATAGTTATGTTCCTTCTTAGATTGACTTTGATCGGAGGTTGAGGACGAATATACAGGGTGCAAATACAAAGTGTGGAGAGTGTAAATCCCTTCCGTAGGATGACGATGTTGAGCCATATAGACGCGCTCTGCCGCGATCGTCGCTTATACCTGTTCGCGAGCGACTCCTCTCGGAGGGAGCCCCGGCGGTATGCTGCAACGGTCTGCTGCAATCGGAATATCGGTCCGATATTCCGATGAAGCATGCCAATGTACTTGGCGATCTATCACGCGATGAAGGATACGCTGATAAAGGTTTGCCCAAAATGTCGCGGTGTTGAAACGCTTTGATTAAGGCATTATTTCGGCTAGCCCCGAAAGCATCCGCGTCTAGCTGGGATACGTGTGCACCTGTCGATGCAATAATGCGTTACACCGCACGCCTATTGGAAAATCAGTCTTCGTCAAAGTGGGCCCAATCGTCCAATCGGTTGGTCAAACATTCCAATTGCTCGTCCCGATTACCCGCAGCTCTTCGGTAATTGGCTCGTTCTACTCAGAGTTGCGATTTCCCCATTAGCCAACGAGGAGCATGCTTCTCCGGGCAACCTCAAAGCGCGAGCCTTTTCACGTCATTCCGTTTCTCACGTACGGAAAAAATTTAACTTTGACGTGGCTGCGCCCGTTCTTCGCTCGTCGTTTATTTCAATTCTTGCGTTCTTTGCTCTCTTTTTACGAACTTATCGAAGTTGTAATCCGGACCGACGACCCCCGTTATCCTCCACGCGTACGTACCATTTGTTTTCGGCAATATTCCAAGGGTCAACTGGCAGATGACGCATCGTGTCGTATAAAGCCTAGAAGAATTTTATAGACTTTCCAAACGTTCAACCTTAGAAGCGCGGGCGACGTTCGCGATTGCCAGATTGTATCCGGACAGCAACGAGTCTAGCTACGATGAATCCAGCCAAAGCCTTTACCAGTGGAGATGGCCCTGGACAACGAACAGATACGCAGAGACGATACACCGACGAATCCCAATGAAATCTAGTGATTTCCGTAATCGGAACGAAATTCTATTTATCTCCTGGAAAAATGAAACAATATATATATATATATATATATATATATATATATATATTTATATTAATTCAAACAACGCGCACCTTGTGGTAGGAAAACACAGGGCTGAAGTCGTGTGCAACGAGCCGCACGGCTGAATTGCTCCCATGCTTCCATCCACCTCACGCTTCGCTCCTTCGTGTCAAACGTCTCCTCGTGCTCGGCCCGCAATATTATTTAAACGACCTACTTTTTTACGATCGTGTAGAGAAAAGCTGCCTCCTCTCTCCCGGTTCGCCGGGGCTCTTTCCTCGCTCCCTTTCAATTTCTCGGGACTCGCACCAAAGCCACCCCGCTGACTCGAGGAGTTGGAGCGACAACGACGCGACTGCCAGCAGCGTTCGAGGCGGAAGACTCTCTTGAGACTCTGCCTCGGGGATACTTTTCTCGTGCGCACTCGATCGCAGGGCCAACTAATTTTTCAAACAAAAAGCTAGACGCAACCTCATTCCGGTTTCAATATATTCCTCGGCGTCGATTTGTCCCAAATTGTCGCCATTTCCTTTATCTATATAATAGCAAAAAAATACGAGTTTTGCATTTAAAAGAAATACATATTACATTTCGTCCACCTATACCGATCAATAGCCGGCCAATGGTAAAACACTCTCCATGACTGTCAATTTCCAACCTAATGTTCGAGTTTTTTGCCCAAAATACTTTTCAACGCTGCATCAAAAGTGAACGATTTTGATCAAATTCATTGACGTTACATTCGCAAAATATTCTTGAAAAACGGGTTTGGAAATGTTGGTGGGTAACATTGAAGTACTTTACTGTCGTACGATCGCGTATCTGTCATGACTCACTTTTTCGTAACTTCAATATTCAATTATACTTTCGAAAGTCGACGATAGTATGCGAATGGTTAGGTGCTCGTTTTTGACCAACAGATCGACCGTCGGTATATTACTGGTGAACCCTTGTAAGCTCCCGCGTAGTATTCACGGAAAAATGTATTATTAGAGAACTACAGTACTCTGGTGGTAACGCGATGTTGGGGCTGCCGATCAATATGTTAATAGATGTAATTAATCCATTGTCTCATCGTTAAATTAGATATGATTTCATGTACACGTCGGAAAAGAGATGAATAGTTTGTCGGCTGCTTATCTAGAAATGAAAACACATATGAGTTTGCAGTTTCTCGACCCGGTGCATCCGTATAGTAAGAAATAATGCCACAAGAATGGGCTCCTTTTAATTAACCATTGCGATAATAACCGACTGCGAAGTTTCGTTGTTGAAGATTGTCCCAAAGTGTCGGTTCGCATAATGCAAAGAGTGAAAGTTGATCGAGCATGCGGTGGCCGCACACGTGCTCCAGGTACCGTTGAGCCTGCATCGATGTGTCTATAAGCATAATGACAATGATTGTTGGCTGCTAACGCAGGAAAACATGCGTACGCCCGGTTGCACGATTGATTAGCCAAGTCAAAAAGCATCAGGCGATCCGTCCATTGGCATACACTTGTCTGCAGCTTGCACGTTTACCATTGATCTCAAGAGACTTGTCATTCGAGTTTCCGATAAGCTGTTGATATATATGTTTGCCCACGGAGGTCCCGCGTTCGAGCCGCGTTCAAATGGAGCACCAACTCGTGCGGCTTGACAATCGAGCTTTCTCCGCGTGATTCACAGAGGGTGGGAGGGAGGGAGGGAGAGCCAGAAGTAGCAAGAGCGGAGAATTTCGGCTGGGCCATCCGCAACAACGCTACCTACTGTCGGAGAATTACCGCTGCAGCTGTAAGAGACAGCGAGGCCGTAACCTGGCGTGTCGATCGAGTCACCACCATCCCGACCATTCTCCTTTATTTTTCCTCCAGTTATCCCGTCGTAGACAGGGAAACACAAAAATAAATTCGAAGAAGGCTTTCGTCTTTCCAATTCGACCAAATACCGCATTCTTTTTGTTATTTTAGTAAAGTGCTGTTGGAACAATTAAGCCCATCCACGGTACAAATCATCACATCCCGTGAAAGAATTCATCCAGGGCTTTGACTATAGGCCCCGATTATTTTTCCCTTACTCTGTAACAGGGCCCTAACATGGCACCCGACGGGTAATTCAGCCAGGGCTTTGACTAGGCCCCGATTATTTTTCCCTTACTCTGAAAGGGTTCTACAATGGCACCCGACCAGGTCCCTTTGAGACCGGTCACACTTTGTCGACGAGGGCCTAAAGAGTCTTATAAATCAGGGCCCGACTGGTTGCCTCAACAGAACACAATCGAAGCCATGAAGCAACCCTATTACTGCCCTATAATGATAAACTTTATTAGTGGTTACACAGCAAGCGAGGTGCTTAGCAATAATGAAAACTATTTTCTTCAAATAAAGCATTACTTATTATTCACCTCGAAATTAGAAAATAAAAAACAAGTTCAGTTTTACAGTTTATATTGTATGCCCTGTAACAACCACTCCCCTGATGAATCCCGTCTGGGCCCTTTATCATTTTTCTCGCTACGACCTTTTTTTAAATAAATTACCCAACCCTGTTATTTTCCTGTCGGGGCCTCGTCCGATTGTGTTGGGGAAAGCCCTAGTAGGGAATCCATATTCAAATCCTCACGGGGCCCGATTTTTTTTATGGCTGCCTTCCTAATTTCTTTTACGGGATGCTGGTTAAATTTTCAACAGGTCTACCTATAGTCGATCCGTTGCTGCTGCTAGAGAACTAAGAATAATAACGATGAAAAAGGTTGTCGATCGTTAATTTGCCCAAATCTCTCCCATAGTACAAACCGCATGGTCATAAGTTTTCAAAATAGTTCTCATTGTTGCAACTGGTTTTTGCACATTTGAAGCGTAAATGAAAATTCGTTTACTTGAAAATTAACTGAAAAATGGTATTTTTCCGTCCGTGAAACACCCCATATTAGGCCTGCACCATTGGAGCATTATATTTTGTTCATATAGAAGCTCCGTAATACGCTTAGAAAGAGTCGAACACTCGCCGGCATAGATCCGCTCTCGCGGCCAGACTAAGTTATATACGCAACTCCACATTGAAATACTTCTACTTCGGATATACACTTTTATTCGTTGAACGTATTTTTCCGGCTCATTTCAAAGGCTTTCGACGTAATTGACGCGCTATTTTAAGATTAAAGTACCTCTGGATCGTTACAGAGATGTGTCCTCGAGGGGTTAGCATCTTCATTGATTTTTCCATTCAATTGCTATATACGATAAATAATAATACGGGAGATGAAAAATATTTTGGAATCGAAGTTGTGGTTGGCCGCGAAGAGTGTCATAACGAGCTAAACATACTCCATCAAGTATCTAAGGATCAAAGTAAAAAAACACACACACGTCGAGGTAATTGTAACATGCAGATTGAAAGAAATTCCTCAGTGCTTATACAGTCTTACGAAACAAGCGACTAAGCGAATAAATAAATGTAAAAGTTGGGTAAAAACGCATAGAATAACTTGTATGTGAGTGTGGCACGAAGTGGAAGGGAGCGCTGAAAATATGAGCGTGGGAGAGCAAGATGGAGCAAGAGAAAGAGCGATACAGAGAGCGAGAGAGAGAGAGAGAGAGAGAGAGAGAGAGAGAGAGAGAGAGAGAGAGAGGCGACGTGGGCTAGATTGATACTGGAGTGGGGAAAATTTAATTCCTAACCATTCTTCCATCCTTGTTGGTGCACACGCGTACAGTACACGCGACATAAAATCTTCGCGTGAATGTTTCGTATGTACGAACTACCCACGTGCGAACTCTTGTACTTACCGCAATATACAGCCCCGGTGTGCGCGAAAGCGAATTACCCAATCTAAGCCCCAGTGCTCCATTAATTAAGCCCCGGACGTTATACCCATAAACTTGCTTTTAGCCCTTCGATACCCCATGATCGTTTTCCCTCAGTTTCTCTCTCTCTCTCTCCCTCACTCTCCCTTCCTCGGTCGTTTATAAGCAATCGTTTGAAAATGTACAATAATATTAATATTTCGGTCTCGATGATGCACCGTAGAGTGATAGGCTGTAAACGGCAAAGCTTTAACAATAACGCGAAAAGACCAAATGTTATATTCATTTTTTCAACTACGACAATCGTAAGGCAAGGGCGTTGCAGCGAACATAAAGTCGAAAGGTCATGCCGAATTTCGAAAATATTTACTCACGCCCTACTGTGCTTTGTCGTGACTTACGTCATAAAAATGTGTGCTCTATACCGAAAAATGTTATAAAAAAAATTAATAATAATAGTACTCCATACGATTTGTCGGTTTTCGAACGAAATTGATTAAGCTCTCTGTTGTTCGATTGGCGACGGAAAAATATCCCAATCCATATGGATTGGACGGAATCCCAATACATATGGATAATAAATAGCAAAATATAATTCAGCGGTGTTTCCACGCAGGCTGCTATAATAACACATTCGATTGTATAGTGATTGCCATTTAACGCTCGATCGCTGATTTGGTTTACCTTTCTATGCAAGCAGCGAGTTTATCTTGCCCTTCACTTTTGTGTAGAATTACTTGGTTATCGCGAATAGACACCAATACAACAGACACTTGTGTCGTTCCCAGTGTGCAGATACAAATCTACAAATATATAGATATTTTTGAGGTATACGGACCACTCGAGAAAAAAACGATGGAACACGATCCTTAACATTTTTCGTATCCATTTATCCTATTTTCACTACGATTCTTTGAAAGTTTTAACCATAAAATTATCTCGATTGGAAAAAAACGAAGAAAAGAAATACTTTTATGAATAGAACAACGGACGTAAAATTATTGAATTATTTATTAGCAAAGTGATCGTTGAATATCGAGGAGGTGTTAAGGAAAATAAATGAAAGTACAAGTGGAACGAGGTGATAATTCCTGGCAGTTTACTGATAAAAGCTGGCAAATATATTCTCGTAAAATTAAATTCCTACTAATGTCTGGCGATAAAAATCCACATTTCAACACAATACTTTATACAACCTTTACGCAATTGAAAATTATTTCGTGCAAATGGAAGCATTGGAAATATTAGTTGAAAACAATACAATATATAGGATATCCCACGTCATTTCAGCTAGCTCGTGACGCCTACCATTTTTGGTTTTCCTGATTTTTTTTTGTAAAATTGTACCCCATGAAATGAATATCCACACCAATTTGTTTATTTTCATCTCTTTTCATTTAGAACTTATAATTTTCCACAAAATGTCGATGTCGGGAGCTTTGGAAATATTTAGACACTGGTAACTCCTGAACTGATTGAGATATCGACAAATAACACTATATAATTTTTTTTATTTTGAAGCATACTTTCGTTGAAAACTATGAAAAATTATCAATTGTCAGTGTCAACCTTTTTTCTGCTTCTATAGTGAAATCTAATTAGCTTAAAAGATTACTGCCTTTTCTTTTTATTTTTTCAAAAAATTCTCTAAAATATAATGACCCATTCTAAGGTTTTTTAAGACTACTCTAATCGCGGGCCTATTTTTCCTTCTGTTTTTTTTCTTCGAAATAATCATATTTTTTTGGACGGATTTTATCATTTTAATGTCCAATAATGCGATACCAATGATTTCGTGATTTCCTATTTGGCTTTGACCGGCCTGAAAGGGATTATTTTTAATTTGTGCTGAATTTGACGAAACCTTTTTTTTCGTTTGAAATCACGTTTTTCAATTACCAATTTAGTACAAATAAAAAATAAAGCATTTCTGGCCTGTCGAAGCCGAGTTAGAAATCACATCGGGAATTTTTTTTCGGTTAACTCAATGTACGTTAGCTTGCCTGTTAGCTTGTTTATTCAGCTTCAATTTGTTTTTTTTTATCTCTCTATGTTAATTTTCTGATGATGTAATCATCATTGCAATGAAAAGACCAATTTTCTTCGACTCTTTTCACAACTTTGCACTGGCTGCTTGTTAAATTTAAGAAAAAAAATCGAGAAAAATTATAATTTTTATCTCTGATTTGTAAAACATTTTAGGAAACAATATAGACTCACTTTTGACACGATTCGGCCTTTGCGTACCATAATTTCATTCATCTTTAATTGCATGCATTAAAATTTGATGTCCCCAGCTGTATTCACCAGTCGATCTGAGAACTTGCATGTCTTAATTCTCAATATTTTCTGCGAAGGTTAGGTTCACAAAGAACAATTTTTTTTCCAAAACTGATCATTTTTTTGAAAGAAAAAAACAATTACAGCTTTTTTTAATTAATCTTTTTTTTTGGTAATTTTTTAAAAAGTTTTGGTAAAAAAATTAATCAAAAATTTTAATGAACTTTTTTTCAATTTTTTTTCAATATTTAATCATGCCAATCATTGAAAAAAAACGGTTTTTTGTAACCCTAATAATCTCGGCACAAAAATATCGAGAATTAATCGCATAAATGTTCTCAGATCGACTAGTTAATACAGCTTGGGGGTATCAACTTTTGATTAGTGCAATTGAAAATGAGTGAAATTATGGTGCGCAAAGGCTGAATTGGTCCAAAAATGAGTCAGTATTGTTTCCTGAAACGCTTTACAAATTTAAGAAAAAATCTTTTTTTTGAAATTTTTCGTTTTTTTTCTTACATTTAACAAGCAACTAGTGCATAGTTGTGAAACAGGTCGGAGAAAATAGATCTTTTCATATTGATGATGAATACACGGTGTTCAGGAACAATACACTTGTTCCTTTAATTCTTTTGTAAAACTTCGATCAATCGGTCCAAAAAAACGGTTGGATGGATTGATTAAAGCATTTACAGGCCTATTGGGGGTACAATAAGCTGAACAAAAGCTGGCAACATTAGTGTTTCCTTCAATATTTGTACAGTAGTGGTAGTTTTACTGAAAAATCATAAAACGTCATTTCTTTGTACTTTTTCCTAAAAAATGTTAAGGGTATAAAAAAAATCTCAAAATCTATGAAAAGGTCTTGTAGGAAATTTATACAAATTTCAAAGCTGCCCTCAATTCTTCATGCGATCATTGGTTGCTGTGATATCGATGATCGAAGACAAAAGCATCTTTTTTTCATTCAACGTCAGACCAAAGTCGGACTTCAAATAGAGACCAAAAGAAATAATTTGAAGCTGAATAAATAAGCTAACTGGCCTATATATTGATTTAACTGACAAAAAAATTCCCGAGCTCATGGTCTGTTGAAAAAAAAAAATTGAAAAACAAAAGTCTCCCGATATTTCTTATGTTTGCGCGATAACCGTAGTTCACAAACATTTTTCGCCAAAAGATCTCAAAACCAGGAACTTGAAGCTTGAAAATGCTTTTTTTTTCATCTCGATGAGACCATTTATCACCTAGATACAGCGCTTAAAAAACACTTAAAAAAATTGCATTAATATTCTGTTCCTTTAATGTTTTGAGTAGTTTACATGTAGAATTATAATTTTTTGAAATACAACGAGGACCTGATGGACAAACGGCCGCTCTCTGATAGAGTCAACGCTGACTATTTCTGTCGGTTGAATATTCGGAAAATGTAATTGCCAATGAACGAAGAAGAAATAAATGCAGTTGTAATTGCGACAACTTGACCTGTAAGGACTCCTATCGTGCACGGTACCAAAAGAACTTACCCGCTGTTCGTACCTTGCTACACAGCAAAGTTGAACGACGAGTCTTGATTCTCGTTTATTTATTCTCTCGCGATTTCAATGCTCCCAAGTGCGCGAAGCGCGTTAGCATCGTCGCGAGGGAAAAAAAAACACGGCGTGTTGTCCCGATGAGTATCGACGAGACGAATGAATTTACGTGTGGAACGAGAGCCCACCGAGTAACGCACACTGGCTCATCCATGGATGGCATTTCCCACCGCGTTCACCCGAACACCTAGACCTCATTAATTATTATTCTCACTGTTTCGCATACCCATGCACGTACGTATATGGAGGTTAGAGTTTGAGCGAGCGCTCGATCTTGACTCGGCGACTCTCCAACGTACTGACAATAATCATGGGAATAACAACATAACGTGCACACGTATCGCATGCACGCCTCTCGAAAGAGGCTTCTCAGGAATTTACGAGCGTTTATCAAAGAGAAATTTTCGAACATATTTTTTTGCTTTTTTTAAAATAAGAATTGTTGGAACGATAATGATCGTAATAACGCTACGATACCTACCCGTTGTGTACTACGCACCGATGAGCTGCGAAAAAGAGAAGGCCTACACGTAGAGTCTTGCTAAAGGTCAAAGTATTCCAAGTCTAAGGTATGGGACTCGCGCATCCTTAATTGACATCTCGACGATTCGCTACGAGTTAAAAAATGTGGCTATCATATGCAGAGCCCCGAATAACCTATCAATTATTCAAACGTTACGAGGGCAAAAATAAATGGAAGAACATGGAAAAAGAGTTATTTTTAAGATGCGTTACGAACAAAATTTCGAAAATAAGCAGGAAAATTCTCTTGTTTTTAACGATACGTAAGTAATACGGTGTTGTGTATGTTTTTTCAGCTTGGGTCTTGGGGAGATATATGTGCAAGACGGTGTCGTACGTTCAGGGAGTCTCGGTCGCCGCATCGGTCTACAGCCTCGTTGCCGTTTCACTCGACCGGTGAGTGTCGTCCCACAATGTGCAAACCTTCCTCGTTCCTTCTGTGCAATCCATGATTGCATTAAAAGATTACATCCTTTCTTTTTTGCATCAACAATACATTTAAACTATGAACATGTATAATAGTTATTGGAGGAAAAATGTCAGTCTCTTTCCAATACGCTTGGGTACGCTCGTTGAATTGGTCCGAGCAATCGTATTGTTGATATCTCGATAGAACGCGAGTTCCAGTCTAGATAAATGGCACGGTAGGAAGGGGAGGAAAACTATGAGATCGAAAAATATGGGAAGCGTGGGTACGTATAAGCCAGGAGTATCTCGTCGTTCGAGCCGCGATATACGAAGCAACCCTTTTGCATCCCTTAATTATCGAATAAAAAATGCTCGTAAGCACACACAGGACGAATATCATAGCAGCCATTAAATTTTGCACCACTTTTCGGTCGGTACACACCCTATGCTCTACCGATTCTGTGTCATATGATTTTTTTTAGTTGTCTTGAGTTGTGATACACGATATCGTGATCTGGATGTGAAAAAAAAACAATTTCTCATACTCGTCGTCTTTTTCGTAATGAAAATCCTTACCTACGCGTGGACGTATCCATGAGTTCGAGGATTAATCGATCCTCGAGTCTGTCGTAAAAGCCGACTACAATATACGTATTAACGTGCATACATATACACACGCGCATACACACGATATACAGAGTTATATAAAGTTTGTACTTCGGCTGCTCAAAAATGAATCTTGCAACAATAACTGTCGAACGATTGTTACTTGAATTATTATTTCGGTCTCTTCCATCTGTTGTTAAGAAGTAAACTTGTATGTATCATTTTTCGACATATTGGAGCCAAGCTGCTTATTTACTTCAACGGAACAAAGCGCGGTGCAGGGACACATTATTTTCTGGGCTTGACAAAGCATTTCTTCGAGTGATGCGGTATACGCAAAACGTTTATTGATACTTTGTACGCAGTCATTTTATGCTGGGATAAAAATAAACCGAGAACCGAAGAATACGATGCAAAGTTTGCACAGCCATCAGTGGAAGCGAAAGAACGAATAAAGGAAGAACGATAGAGGTGCGAGCCATACGTAACAATTCTTTTCAACATTGACAAGCCTCGATTGTAACGTTTTTATTATATTTTTTCGCTTATCGGCTTTTGTGCCCGTTGTTGTACATGTACGATACTTTTGCCCATATACGCGAACGTTGATGCGCTACGGGTATATCGTGAGGCGAGTTTTATCGTCCTCACATGTTACGAGAAACATTCGATCATCTCGAATCCTTTCCCATCTTTTTCATCCGACCGCCCCGCGCCCTCCACGCTGTCCTCCTTTCTTTTGCCGATTTTTTTTGTTGCGCTCGTATCTCCCCTATTGCCCCGTTCACCTCTTTCATACTTCTTCAATTTTTCGAGCAGATTAAGGAAAAAAGTTGTAAGGGTGTTGTCGAAATATTTCTTCGGCTTTTCCCCAGACAACGAGTATTTTGGTAGAAACCAACGCGCTGAAGATGTTACCGTTGGATCAAGCTCGAATTTATGAAGAAAAGATGCCACGATGAAATCGCAAAGGTTTTGGTGCCCACCGCTGCGTCAATCGACCCGTGACACAGCCTTGATAACTGTGTCGCCGGACCCACCGATATACGAGCGTGTTCCGAAAAAGTCAACAAATTCATTTCAGATTTTCCGTTTGAAAGCGCAGCTGAGGAGAAAAATGCAGCCATCGCGTCGGCTTCTGGCGAACCTGTCAATGACACACGGAGACTAGGAAAATGCATGACATTTTGTAGTCTCTATTTCTCCCAACTAATGAAGCATAAAGTGTAAAAAATACAAAAGTACCCTTACTTGGACGAAGGTAAATATTTTCGGGCACAGCTTCAATGAAGAATGCCCATAATTATTCTGTACTTGAGTTGCTTAAATTGCGCTGGTCTATGGCATAAAAAAATGACTCTATAAGGATCAGAGATTTCTATTGGCGTTAAAAAATACAAAAAGCTCGTATTAGAAATGTTTTGTTTTTCCATCAGTATCGTATCGATAATGAAAAAAGCATCTATGTAACCGGAATGAGTTTGTATCAATATACATATGTAGATGATAACGAATCACTGGACTCTTTTCTCTTTCGCTCGCAACACGATACCGCCGGATTATATTTTCACTCTCTCGTTATATACGTTACAGTACAGCGTCTTACTGTAACATATAGCAGGAGACATGCAGCAGCAGCCGAAGCCGCAGCAGCAGCAGCAGCAGGCCCAACCACCAGACTGCTTCCTAATGTGTCGTAACTGTAGCTTATATACCTCTCGTATAAGCATTGTCGAAGAGCAATGGCCACAGTTCGTGTATTACATAAGGGGCGTGTCGGTACAGTAATAATAGTGCCGTTATCGATCCTGTATTCGATTGGCGAAAAGATATACCGCAAAGAAAAGAAAACAAACAAGAAAACAGCGAAACTCGAAGTCCAGATTTCGAGTGGTAATTAATAATCGAGGGTATCCAACCGTAATACAAAATTTACAATAAGGAATTCATTAGCAATTGTTTTCATCTTGAAAAATATTTTTATCCATCTTGCCATTTTGGAATTTATAAAAAATGTCAAGGTGTGGTATTAAAAACAAAAAGACATCACATAACACCAAGACACACGCTGATCTTTCCGTTGAGGGTCTAAATAGTCGGATAAATAGGGTGGCCGAAAGTCGACTCGAAACGCCCGTTGAATTTTTGTTCTTCTAATTTTAAGTGCGACAACGTAGATGAATATTTAGTATTCACGGAAAATATGCCTACTCGTTTTTCCAATAAGAATAATTTTTCTTCAATTTTTTGTCTGGACCAAATATAGTGATCATTTTTTATTTCATTCACAAATCGATCGGCTAGGAATTCTCTCTCTCTCTCTCTCTCTCTCTCTCTCTCTCTCTCTCTCTCTCTCTCTCTCTCTCTCTCTCTCTCTCTCTCTCTCCTCTCTCGTGGTTCTTATTCTCGTGAAATTTGAAGTAAATCGGGTTTCAAAAGTTCCGTCATTGGTACTTTAATGAATTTGATCGATGAGCAATTGTCTAGATATCTTTGAGTTTTTCGTATCGCTGTCCTGCAGGAAAAATGGGCACTTACGTTATGCCGAATGAATTGAGAAACGAGATATCCAAGTGTGGACAGGGGTTGAAAGTGAGAATTATTATTATTGCGGGTGATCGCGGAACGGTAAAGCTCGTGGATTGGCCGAACGAGCGATGCACTTGCAACGATTCGAGAACGACTATTGGTTCCTTATACCCCCACTCATAACCATAAATCGGCTGACTCAACTATTCGCTCGGTAGCGTCATGCTGCTTATTGCCAGTCACGTGGTTAAAATTGCCTATATATTTTCCATTTTTTATCGCGCCAGTTTCATATAAATTGGCTCTGCGCCTCTGTATCGGCACAATTTTACTGATCACCAAACAGTAACCAACCCAACAATCATCAAAATGTTCAAGCTGGTAAGAGCCAACTACCTTTACATATCCATTCGTACAACGTTTTTGTTTCATTGCCAAATCTTTCACTCAATCTTTTCTTTTGTCTACATCCAACTGTCACAGTCGAAAAATGATTTTTCCCTTCCTTTTTTTGCCCGTTTCTACCGGTAGAACTTTTATTATATCGATTGAAGAAACAAATATCAATCGAATAGTAAATTTTTTTATATATTCTCACCACATCTTTTCTTCGAACCGTCTTTAACCTTACCTTTTTTTTATACAATAATTTCAAACAATTTGTTGAATGGTCGCTTCATTTGCTCGTTGCGAAAATATTAAAAAGGTCGATTTTTCGATAACGGCTGTGGGGAAGATGGCGCGTCGGCTCTAGCGTGTCTAAAATTGTAGTTTATATTCTTTCTCCTTTATGGTAACAATTCACCTTACTTTTATGTACGGAAAAGCCATATTGCAAAGAACACGTAGCGATTCTTCCATATTCACGAGCCAAGTCTCTTTTTCCTTCTTTTCTTTGCGACGAAACCTCAAATAATTGAACTCAAGAAAACATAGGAGGATCTTTTATTCAAGATGACGCATTAATTCGATAACCTTTAGTTCGAGAGAGATCTCAACGTTGCCGGGAGATGGTGGATTTGCATGCGCTAAAAAGGATAGAGAGATATTTACAAACGTAGATGAATATATAGATGTAAAGGAAGATGGAGAAGGTTGAAGCCGGGTCGGAGGAATAGGTGTGAAAGCAAGGAGGTATGCACACGCGTATAATCGAACTGGGAGGCTCGAATAGCACGGGACACGCAAGAACATGTACATATACTACTTGTAAATAATATTGTTTGAAAATGGTATTGTACGAGTTGGCGGTAATGTAGAATCAATCTTACTCTCTCTCTCTCTCTCTCGGGATCCTTGCACGCATACACCAATAAGCGGAATGTTGCTCGGTATTTTGTTTCGAGTAGCCCGTTCTGTCCCACGCCATTCTCTTGATCTAATTCTCTCGTCTCGGTCTCGATCGCGTTCCCGATTTGCCTGTTCGGAGTCCGCTCGACTGGTTTCACCTCAAACATTCGCTGTTGGTGCCCTTTCGCATGCACGCCTCGTATTCGAAGAGGCAAACAATAAAGAGAAACCTAATTGATTAAATTAACGATCGGACCGCGAGAAGTTTCAGCGAATTTATGAAAATATGTTAAACGGAAAAATGGAAATGAATGGCGTATTGGAAAAAAAAGGAACGATTAACGATGAATAATTGTCGCAACAGGCTGTTCTCGCCGCCGTTCTGGCTGTCGCTGCCGCCGCTCCCGGTGGATTGACCGGTGTCGCCGTGAGCCATGGTCTCGGAGCGATCCATGCTCCCCACGTCGTCTCCCACGCGCATCAATCTTACGCGCACGTTGTTGCCCAGCCGGTTGCCCCGGTCGTCCACGCTGTTCCGATCGTCACGCACACCGTCCTCAACGCTCATGCACCCGCACTCGCCCTCGGACACGGACACGGACACGGATACGGTCTTCACGGTTAGAGGAGACGAACAAAAATTATCAACAATCCTCCCACCCCCAGCATACAGAGGGTTCAGCGTAACATCTAGCGGATGATGAAGCGAACCCGTACCACAATATCAGCCACCGACATCTTTGCGATCATGCGTCAACGACAATTTCCGGAGAACAAAAAAAAACACAAACACAAACAAACAACAACATCAACGACAACGAAATAACGAAAAATTCCCTTTTCATTGAAACGGTCTAAGAACAAAACGAAAAAAAAAAAATAACAAAAAATCTACGAGGACGCGTCTTTTTCGACCCGTCAATCTTTGCGGCCATTTATCGAATACAATCATTCCCCGAAATACCTTTTTTTCTCGTTTTTTCTTTTCGTACTCATCCGTCAAACGAATTCGCCATCGAGTCATTTCCCCTTGGTTCCCTTTTGTCTTATGTTTTCACTTACCCACCTCTCACCCCTACCCTCCCCCGAATACCCCCAATCGTTATGACAAATTTTTAAATAAAATTATTGTTACGAATCCAAGACACGTAGTCAAAAGTGTATGTATGTGTGTGTGTGTGTGTGTGTGTGTGTGTGTGTGTGTGTGTGAGAGAGAGAGAGAGAGAGAGAGAGAGAGAGAGAGAGAGAGAGAGAAAGACGAAAGCGCATTATTCGTTTCCTCATATCCCGCGATCCGTAATACACTGGCTGAGAGCAGCAGCCCTGTCTGGTTCCACGACTCGGTACATCGTCTCGCCCATAGTGCCGTTTTATCGTACTATAAAGTAGAGATAGCATTGACAAATGCGAGCCAAACTCCGCGGGTTTAGACGTTTGCCGTTGCTCTCATCCCCGATGAGCGACGAAGAAGGGCGGGAGAGCGATGGTTTCAATCGAGAACGTCCAGAGGTTATATTACATCTCGATTGTTCCTCCGCGTATATACGGCTATCCGAAAGAAAACGGATGCCATAAAATATTTAGTTTGGGATCGATAAAACAGAGTTGCCCGCTTGTCAAAATAACGGATAAATTAAGAAGACGAGTCGACATTATTATTCTCCGATCGAAGCAACAAAAGTCGTCTTCGATTTTTCTCGGATTATTGATTTTTTTTCCACATCATCCACATCTCTGATTGAGCGGTCGTTTTTCTTCCTAATCAGTTTCTCCGTGGAGAGATACGTTATTCTCTTCCGAAGATAGATATAAAATTGTTCAGTGAAATACAAAGTCAACGATCCAACGAGCCATGACACATGCTCGTTAGTCTCCCAACAATCATCGACGTCCAAAGTATATTACTTCATTTTCGGCGATACATCCTTTACACTTTGATAATTTTGTTTATTCATTTAATTACGGAACAGAGGTTGATTGCACATTCATCTGGATTATAGGTATCGCAGGCCGTGGATAAATCTGTCGGTGTTATTTCCTTGGAGTTTGATTGAAATTTCATCGCAAGGCGATAACACGCTGCTTTCTTAGTAGTGAGGGGGCAGAAATACGGGCGGTCCATGCACCCACTTTAATCTCGGATGATAAGGAAGTGCGGCGAAGCCGGGGTGCACCAATTTTACATAAGTTACCGGCAGAGCCGGAGGGTGCCCGAAGAGCGGATACGGTGGAAACGGTGCACCGGTGACGCCCGTCGATCCGATGGCGAGAACGACGAGCATCAGCTTGAAAGAATATCAACCGGGTATTAGATTATATAGTCGAGTTTTTAACGATATTAATATATAATAGGTGCGTCGAAATGAAAGTTGGATTTTTTCAATTAAAAAGTTTAAATGTATTTTGCAAAAATGTTCAAAGCGATCGTAATTAAGAGGGAATGATACCTTATCGCGGTCGGTATGGTAGAACGATTATAGATTCCCACGCATCTCTGAAACAGCTCTTCAGATCCCGTCGAAACTTTGCCAAACGACGTCAAATAGATAGATGAATGGCTCTCTTCTTCTCAAATTTTCTGATTTTGAGAAAAAGAATGTAGATTGCCTTATGATAACCCAATCTACATTTTTTTTCTCACATTCGGAAAATTTGAGGAGAAGACAGCCGTTCGTCTATCTATTTGACGTCGTTTGGCAAAGTTTCGACGGGATCTGAAGAGCCGTTTCAGAGATTCGTGGGAATCTATAAACGTTCTACCATACCGACCGCGATAAGGTATCATTCCCTCTTAATGTAATTGTCGCGCTTTACTGTAAAACTTTCAGACAATTTTTCTCGTCATCTTGCGACTGTCATCGAGGAAAAACTGTTCAAATTTTTGACGCGATCCATTTTTTCATCTCTCCAAAATGGGTAAAGTGCCGCTAAGGAAGTGCGTGTACATCGATTGAAACAAGGGACGATAGTCAAGTTCGATGAATACCTACACCTCCCATATTCGAGTACTTTCAACCTATCGTTAAGTCCTTTTGAATTGTCACGCGGCAAAAGCATGTCTTCCGGTCCATTCCGGACGTTTTCCTTCCTTTCCGAATTTTCCCCATTTCTCGTGAATGTTCAGCGACTAAGATTCAATGAGTTTGCCATTTTATTTTGCCTATGCGTATCATCTTCATACAATAATTATTGCACTTTGGTGTCTTCAAATTTGTTCGTTGCTTTTCCGCGTTATGAAGCAAATGATTCGCCCCGACACCAATTCCATTCAACTTAACCAACACGAACAATGCTTTTGTCGTTTACATTTTGAAAAGTTGACACATACCAAATGTGAAAGACGGCTGTCGATGCTTCAAAACATAATGGTTTTCAATAAAATCGAGTAGGTATGTGGTTCACAGGTAGCGTCATTTGTTGGAAAATCCAAGTCTTATTCCGACACACCGATCAATTTGTGACTTGTAAAAACTTACCACTGCGACGGTCATGGTTTTGATGAGAAATTTGCCTCGAGGTGCAATTCAAGCAGGATGCGTATCTCGAGTCTGGTGCGGAGCAGTGGAAAATCTTCCTTTTTATACGGAGCCATTGACAAAGTCGTCCTTCGGTATCGTTATCAACTGGAA
Source organism: Ophion costatus (assembly GCA_951751655.1). Taxonomy (NCBI): domain Eukaryota; kingdom Metazoa; phylum Arthropoda; class Insecta; order Hymenoptera; family Ichneumonidae; genus Ophion; species Ophion costatus. The sequence goes on from OX632361.1 coordinate 42,245,086, forward strand.
GATCGCGAGTTTCGCATCGATGCGTCATTTTCTTTCCCTTGATTCTCCACTAACGGATATATCGAATGCGATATTCGATCGCTGGATCTGGCATTGTCCAAGATTATTTACGAGATTTATCCGGGAACGCGTAGTATGTGTCGCGGGCTCTTTGTACGCGTCTCAACGGAGGTCGCGACAAACTCGTACGACGATACGAAGAAAATCTATCCCGTGCTTCACAGTCCCGAGGAACTACTCTGCAAATTTGTCATATATACGAGTGTCTTTTTATAATCAAGGTCCCCGAGATTGATTAAACGATCGAGACCATGTGGATTCATCGGTGAACTGAGCGCATCCTTCGAGGAAAAAAAACGTTCACCTTCTCTGGTTGTGTCAAAGCGTTCTATCTCATTTTACTTTAAGAGGCCAGTCTACTTTGGACCCACGAAAAAAGGCTAGTTTCGCGATTTTTTTTTGAGGATTTTATAAAATATATGAATATAAAAGTTGTTGGGCTTGATAAATAGTCTTGAAATACATTAAAAAAAAATTAATTCATTTTTATTCATTATTTTAAGTACAAAAACTATAGTTTAACGTAACGCCTCAAAAATAGGTGGGCTAGGTAGCTCCATCACAACTCGGCAACGGCTTGTCTGAAACAAAAAAATCAAAGTCCATTAGGTTCAGTATGAAAACAACTACAAAATGGCCCTCGGATATAAAGCTTTATCAAAAAATAAAAAAAGGCAGATGAAAAACGAAAAAAGTAAAAAAAACGCATTTTTCGCAGTTTTTCGCAAAAAAAGAGTAAAAATGAAAATTTTAAAACCATCGAGGGTCTTCTTGTTGCGTATCATGATTACAATATGTGGTTCAAATTTCAAGAGAATCGGTTTATTAGTTTTAGAGATACGATGGAACTAACCGACAGAGGTGGGCGCGCGGTCGGTGTGCGGGCTCGGCGGTCACTGAAGTTAAGCAGCATTGGAGGCTGCCAATACTTGGAGCGGTGACCGCTTGCCCGTGCACTGGTTTGCGTTTGGCTGAGTTTCTGATGTTTAATACTGAAACTCAGCCAAATATAGCCGCCTGTATCGGCCCAGGTTTTCCGCAGTTTCCCTGGGCCCTCGTGCAAATGCGATACAGTAGTGCATTAGGAAAGAGTGGCTGCGGTCAACACTCTGCGGGGGAACTCTGGAAGGAAATGTAGGGAGCTCTGGAAGGATTGTGAATGGCGGAAGGAATGGAAGGAATAAAAGGAGGGGATGGTAAAAGGGGAAGGACCCGTACCTCTGAGGAATACATATATATATAGATACGATGGAGCTAGATTTTGAAAAAGTTTCGAGAAAAACGCGTTTGTAGTTCATACTATGAAAAACTCTTACCTAAACTCAATCGGCAATTCCTGCACCGTACAAAATCCAATATTCCTGAATGTATGTACTTTCGAAAACAGTAAAATCGATTTTTTGAAATGTCCAAAGTGGACTGGCTCCTTAAAATCTATCTACAGTGCCGAATGTACGTACGTTCAACCTTTTTGATTTTCGAATAACGTTTTTCAATCGCGTATCTTTATTGAAAGCTTTATCTATGCGTCACGAGAGCAGACAAATACGGAGAAAAAGGAGCCGCGAAATATGCAAACCCGTTCGTAAGTAATTCATGATCAATAGCTTTGGATGTTGACAGGGCGTCACGTATCGCGGGTCACACCTCGTCAGCCATAACTGTCAGTTGATTTGAAAGAGGGCACGCGTAATGGCAATGATTTTGCGTCTTGTAGGATTAATGTTGCATTTGATAGGCAAGTCTCAAATCGCCGGAGGCCTGAATTAAACGTTGATCGATTGCACGGGCGTACCTACAGAGCTGCGCTCGCCCGCGGCTTATTCCACCAAAAAAAAAAATCGCCCGCCGTCCGCGTCCCCAGAATACGCGTGCGTTAATGGACGCGTGCGCGGAAAATTTACCAGAGCGTGAAAAGGGAAACGTTCGACAATTCATATCGATTGTGCATAAAATATTTGTTTCACCTTCGAAGCTTGGCGCAAGTTTGTCGAAGCGTGACGGAAGCAGTATGGTTATGCTCCCTTTCGAAATGCGAGAGAGAGAGGGGCAGGGGGGGGGGGGGGGGCACGTAGTCCTGTGTACGAGCAGATCGCTCCTTCGAACGCTCGCGCTCTTTTATCCGAGGACTGGACGGGTGTGTAGGTATACGAAGGAACCGGTTACCGCGCGCAGTCAGCGTTGTCGCACATTTTCCGAGTTTGTCCGGAATTCATTCGTAGCGCGTTACGCTCGCTACGCATTTAATCGCTTCTTATTTTTCTTTTGAATTTGAAAGATTTTTCTCGTTGTTTTTCCATCGACGAGTTTACGAGCAACGAGCAACTTTCGAGAAGAGTGATTCGCGTTTGTTTGGTCTGTTTGCAGATTTCTGGCGATCTGGTGGCCCCTCAAGTGTCAGATAACGAAGAGACGCGCCCGTATGTTGATCGTGCTGATATGGTTCATCGCGTTGACCGCCACCTCCCCGTGGCTCCTTTTCTTCGATCTCGTGATCGACGACGATGATCCGAAACTGAGATTTTGCGTCGAGTCGTGGCCTCGCCCGCAGGACGGTTCGCTCTTCTTTCTCATCGGAAATCTTACTCTCTGCTACGTCCTACCGATGATCCTCATATCTCTCTGCTACGTACTCATATGGATCAAGGTGTGGCGGAGACACATACCGGGCGACGCGAAAGACGCCCAGATGGAGAGGATACAGCAAAAGTCCAAGGTCAAGGTCGTCAAGATGCTGGTCGTCGTCGTCATACTCTTCGTACTCTCGTGGCTGCCGCTCTACGTTATATTCGCGAGAATAAAGCTCGGGGGGGAGGTTGCCGATTGGGAGGAGGAGGTCCTCAAGATAGCGACTCCGATAGCTCAGTGGCTCGGCTCTAGCAATTCCTGCATCAATCCGATCCTCTACGCTTTCTTCAACAAAAAGTATCGGCGGGGCTTCACGGCGATACTGAAGAGCGGCCGGTGCTGCGGAAAATTGCGTTACTACGAGACCGTCGCGATCATGTCCTCGTCGACGAGCATGCGAAAATCATCCTATTACGTCAACAACAACAACAACAACAACAACAACAACAACAACAACAATAACAACAACAACAGCTCCTCGACGAGGCGGACCTGTCACGGACCACCGGTTCATCAGGACAGCAACGTTTCCTACATATTCAATCACACCGGGGTTTAATGCGATATCAGGGCAAGCGGACAATTGTCGCGCTTACATGACGTATGCAGCCGACCGTTTGAACGAGATCGTGTTCCAACGGCCGGGAATGAGAAACTCGATCGCGGTTCTCAGGGACCGTAATGTAGCCCCTCCGAATAACGAGCAATGGGCTTGGGAAACAGCCGCTCTGAGACTGCCTCCGCGACTTTTCAAAATGAACCAACAACGATATTTCTCGTTCCGGAAATCCTTCGTCTCAATGATCCTCCTCGACAACTTTCTCTTGGTCGCGTTCGGCGCTCCACCCCATCTTTGCCAAGATCACGACGAACCTGCGGATCGAATCCTTTTTTCGCTTCACCGGGAATGAGACATTTCACCAATTGTCTCGCAAACGATGTACAGGTGATGCGGTATACCTGTCGAGTGTTACTTTAGCCATGTTAACATATACCGGGCCTCCGATTTTTATCTCACGTTTGATTTATCTCGAAAAATACGGCTCCGATCGAGTATTGAGGACAATAAAACTTTTGGGGTTCAAAGGGGGACGTTCGAAGAAAAAAAGGCATCGTGCATTCTTTTTTCACCGAAACATTTATCAGATCACAACTAATCATTTTGTAGGAAAAGTTTTTCGATAAGGTTTATCATTTTTTGGTCAGAATGTCTTCAATATACCTAGTGTAAGTGCGCGTGCGTCTGGGTGTGAGTTTGTTTTGGGTTTGCTCGATGACCCACACAAAACCAAACAAGGTTTAGGTCTCTGTGTTACCAAATGTTATCAGAAAACTTTTCCTACAAAAGTTGTTAGTTTTTACCTGATAAATGCTTTGATGAAAAAATGTATGATCTCATTTAAAGAAAACATGTCGGCCGTTTTAACATCACCATTTTGAATTTTGGACCAAAAAAGATTTGTTTTTAACGTCCCACTTTGAACTTAAAAAATGTTATTATACTCGATACTTGATCGGAGCAATATTTTTCGAGATAAATTAGGTGTCAGATTAAAATGGGATATCCGGTGTATATATATATATGAACAGCGATGTATCCAATATATCATATCCAAAACGCCGAAAACCTAAGGTGTATGACAGAATTTGTCGCGTCGCGTGTAGGACGTTGCGTCGTCTATATATTTTCTTACCAAAGAAAGAGACAAGTAACAGGATTCGCTATAGGTGGGAAACGCGTCTGGTGTTTAATACAATTAAGATCTTCGGGAAGGAGAAGGAAGGGAAGAAAAGGCAAGAGGAACGATTCGTCCGTACGAGCAGCCTCCTGGATTTTCAACGCAACCCCTTCACAGACAGAACAATTACATCGATTGTTAAACTTTTTTTAAATACTCTTTATAATATAATTATCATTTGGAAAATAAATACGTCAAGCTATATTTGACTATAGTTTTCGAAACGAAAGAAAATTGAAAAAAAGTACGTTGCAAAAGAACGGGCCAAAATTAGCAATCGATTGTCATTGATGCCGATCACCTTTGTTCTTGGTAAGATAAAAAGAGCGATAAGTTTTTAATAAGAGGAAGAAAAAATTGCTCGGAGCGCTTGCACCCGTGCGAGGATTGTAGAATCTTTTCGGAGATACGGTGCAAGATTTTCACGAATAGAGCACTTATTTTCGTAAAGTTTATATACAAAAGAAAACAAAAATTCAATGCGTTTTGAGAGTATAGGCTTAAGTTTATCGCGGATTGTACGGGCTGCTTGGAAATAGCAAGCATTTTCCGATCGTAATTCAGCGTGACGAAGAAATAAAGTTTCCACGAGACTAAGACGCAATGGGAAATGAGAGGAGAATAGAGACACTTCCGCCGGAGTGTTTCAACTATTTGTGCTAACTTGATGGGCCTGACCAACGAACACGAAATATCCAATGAGAACTCATGATAATAATAATAATAATATTAATAATAATAATATTAATAATAATAATAATATTACTAATAATAATATTAATAATAATAATAATAACAACAACAACAATAATAAGTGTCACAAAGATAATAATAGTGATGATGATGACGATGATGACGATGATGATGATGATGATGATGATGATGATGATGATGATGATGATGATGACGATGACGATGACGATGACGATGACGATGACGATGACGATGACGATGACGATGACGATGACGATGACGATGACGATGACGATGACGATGACGATGACGATGACGATGACGATGACGATGACGATGACGATGACGATGACGATGACGATGACGATGACGATGACGATGATGATGATGATGATGATGATGATGATGATGAAGATTGAAAAATGGTCGGGCAAATGGCACGTTACGATGAAACGAAAGATAAACTCGTACGCTTTTCCTCGGTTCAGTATAACCACTCTCGACATCATTCTCAATAATGCGAAGCTTTTTAGGCTTAACGATTGGCGGATAAGGAGGAACAGGAGCTGAGCGGAAGAAAGAAAAAATCGACCGGACGGGGGAGGAGAAACGATTTTGTACATGCCCGAGAAACTATTGATCGATGACAAGGAGAAGAAGAAATGACACGGGCGATCGTTACTAACGGCTTTGTGCTCTTCGCAATGTCAGTATTTCGATAACACGTCGTCTCCTCCTGCACGAATAGTATAGTGCAATAAAGAAAAAAGAATATTGTTCGATTGGCGGGAAAAAGTTTGGCCGACCGACACGCTGACAAAAATGGGATTACTCGAAGAACCAATAAACTTAACCAACCAGAACTGCACACAGTACGTTTAGCTCGATCGTAGGTGCATTTGTCGCAAACTCTACCCCGCGTATTTGCGCCGATCCTATCGATTGTTCACTCAAATTCACGGAAATGAATCCGAATAAATATGAAAATTCCCTGCTATTTAACAACAGTCAGAAGAACGGAAAAAACGTTTTCGAAGCGCAAACATTAGCGCGCGCTACTCACATCGTAAATATATGGAAAAAAACATCTGAATAGCGCGTTCCAATATTGAGCAATAACTAGACCGTAATGTGTGTGTATTCAGCGACCAACATTTGGATATCGTTGTTGAAATACGCTTTCGACACGCGACACATTAAAAACTAAACTTACTTTCAAATTGATCGATATCGGTGAATTAAAAAAGAGCTACAAAAAAATGGCCACTTATTCGTCGATCACCCTTCTAGGTATCGCAATATTGTTTGCAATATTGCTGACACGCGTTAAAAAAGCATTGAAGAAAAATGAAGACATTGGAAAAGCGCGAACAATGCAACGATTTGAGATACGAGGAAGAGAATAGCCAGAAAAACTGTTTCACTCTATGTAATACGTACACATGTGTACGCATCAGCGATGTGTCACGGAAAATCTTCACCAAAGTTAAGAGTGCGAACAAGGTCCTTTGCGACGAATTTTTATTTTTGAAAATATTATCTTGCGCCTCTGAACGAGCTGCACTACAGTCAAGATACTCGAGCCATGTTTCTCGAGTTCTCGAGTTTCAAGATACTCGCGCCTTTTCGCTTTCCTTTTGTTTTTCCACATTTAACCGCTGCGAGATATCGTACCTAATTACATAAAAACTGGACGTACCATTCAGACAAATAATGAAATAAAATTGTCCAAGGCAGATAAAAAAAACGAGGCTCGCGAAAAGATGCCAGCCGAAAAAACACGATGGAAGCACGTCTGTGAGAGGCGTTACATTTCTCGGTGAAAGAAGAATCGTAATGATCCGCACGCGTGCACTTTTATCTACGGTATTTGAAAGCATACCGACTTAATAAAAAAATTGCCACTGATTTTACCTATATTTATTTTTTAATAAAACGTACTTTGGGTTGAACCACAATTTATCGACGTTACAATGGATGGACGCTGGTTATCCAAATAACAATGAAATAATAGAAACATATTAGATAAGGACAATGATCAAGGAATTTGAAAAATAAAATGAAAACAGAAAAAAAACATATGTATACATGTATTGCGCAAAATAGCGGAGGATCGGTGGACGAAAAAAGTACGTTGGGCAAAGGGACTCGGGCGTACGTTACGGAACGAAGTTCTATTTAGGATGATTGACGATACGAAAGGTGTAATTTAAAAGTTGGGCTACGAGTCCTACGCAGTCCTGTATCGTTTGTCCAAAGAGTGAGGCTCCGTTGAACAGAAATACTATACAGCTTTTTCCGAATGAGTGCCGAAAAAGATGAAAGAGATCACAGAAGAGCACACAAGTCGACGATCACAACTACTTATACATGATATTATAAATAGATCAAAGTCTGGCGCCTGTTTCGGCTTGGGTATTGCAGCTGTAGACAAAATAATATGTAATAATATGTAATAATATTGTACACCGTGTACTTACTTGTGAAACAAATAAAACATGGATTGAACCGGATTTTCTCTCAACACACACACACACACACACACGCGCGCGCGCGCGCGCGCGCACGCACGCACATTTCCAAATTTTTTAAGTGATTTTTGAAAGACTAACTTCGTGAAGAATAGTCGTATCGGGAAAAAAAAAGCATTTTGAAGCTTGAAATCTCTAGTCCAAGCTTCCTCGATGGAAATCGTGAACGAGGAAGCTTGAATTCCATCGAGGCACTCCACGATACCACGTCGAGGTATCGTGAAGTGCCTCGGTACCTCAGCATACCACGCTTTGTTTGCATGTTTGTATGCCGAGTCACTACCGTCGCATTGTGCCGTTCTCCAATTGTGCTTTGTTTTTTTTTGTGAGTTTTGATTTCTTTTCGTTTTATTTTGGGCTGGCTGGCGGAACTCGGTCGAGCGGCGGGTCGCTCCATTTACCGAGCAATTTCGACCAAGAAATCGCCCAACGAGGCCGGTTTGAGAATCGGCGCACGCCCGGCTGAGATGCCTGGCGCCCCCACCGCATAGTGCAACGTATTGGAGCGCGGACCGTTTCGTGTTACAGGCGAAAGCTGGAGCTTTCCGTGCCGCGATTCTGGTTAGACGTCTTGCCCGCTCTCCTGCGATGACCCGGGGATGCGATTTCAGAGGGTCTCCTAGTTACCGATGGAGTAGGTACTCCCCATGTATAAATTGACCATCGGTCCAGCGCTGGCTCAACGTCGAACTTGATTGGCCGAGACTCGGCAAAAATGCTTGGCCCAGGCATGGAAATGTGACGCGCGGCTGACGCTCGGTAGCCGAGGATTGGCTACGATGCTAGGACCACGACCGGACCATGTACAAACTGAGCATCGGCTCAGCGCTGGCTCAGTTTCGAATTTCATCGGCAAATGCTCAGAAAAAATGCTTCGGCCGGGCAGGGGAATGGAAATGTGACGGGACGATGCTTGCAAAAAGAGAACTATTTCTTCACTAAGTAACTGGGAACAGCCTACAAGGTTTAAAAAACACATTGGTAAAGGGTAGAAAACTATATCAAGGTTAATAAATCTTGAAACAATATGGAAAGGTTAAAAAAGACAAAGCTCAACCCGATCAGGGTATCGTGGGTCGCTGGTGACCCGAGCCATTTTTTAGTCAATGCCTGCATTTGTGCAAAGTGGGTATGTTTATGACAAAAAATAGAATGATTGTTAAATTTTATTGCAATTTTCATGCCGTGCCTTTGAAGTAGAAGTATTGAAGAATGTTCGGGAATTTTATCAGATTTTTTCATTTTAAATTACATGTCTTAACACGGCTCGGGTCTTCAGCGACCCATGATCCCTTTAACCAGGGCCGAAACATCGATACCCAGAACGGGTTAAAACTAAAAAAAAACTATGCAAGGTGTATATACTATATAAACGTTGAAGTATACAAAGAGATGAAGATTTGAGAATCTAGATACATATTTTACAGAGAGTGAAAACAATTCTGAAAATATATCGTTGGGAGTAAAAAGTGAATTATTGGTGTCATTCAGTATTATTATAGAATGAATGAACTGAAATAAGAGATGGTTACTGTTACTGAGTATTATTATAAGCTGAAAATTGAAATGCATGGTCCGGAGAATAAAATTCTCCTTCGTGAGCTAAACTGACAACAGTAGATGGTGGTGATTTATCCGACCAATCCATACAAAACAATGCCAGCATATAAAAACAACGATATAAGTTATCGATACAAAATTACTACTCTGAAATAAACCTTCAATACAATTCTCTGTAGTACGTACAAGGTTTATTTGGCCACTAAATCAAGGTTTCATTGAAAGTAAGAACATTTTTTTTGACACAGCGCGGAGATAGAAAAGAACATTTATAAATCATGTCGCAAATGGCAAAAAAGATTATATGCATGCTACCGCAAGGGGAAAAATACATCTTCGGTAACTTACTAGCCACAACGTAAAAAGTATTTTAAAAGTGGTCCAAAAGGATGTTACGCTAAAGATTTCGAATAAGAATCAGTTTATAGGAGAAATAAAAAACTTTAGGCGAGCGATGTGTTTAGAGCGAATGACGAACGTGTTTATGAATGAGTACGACTGGGAGGCTTCCTTGGAAGAGCGCAGGTGATCATCGTGACGAGCCGTTAAGCCACTCATGGAATAAAGAGTGCATAGAACGCGTTGTTGTGTGACAGAGATGAGTGTAAAAGAATGAAGAGAGAAATTGAGAGTGTGCCTGGATGAAATATCCAAGAGGCGAGCAGTTTAAGATGAAGTTCGAGAGCGTAAAGATCGAGAGCTGTTTGGTTCACTACATGTTGTAATGGCTTCGTATTTTGCATCACACTATTAAAACGTAATCATATTTTCTTGCATTGAAAATGCTACCTACATGATTTTGATCCTACATATAAACAGACGTGCTCAAAAGTATTAGACACCCTGTACGTTTTCTATCTGGACCTAAAATCAAATATCGCGGCGAAAAAAATCGTACGGCCATTTCCGGTGAAAGAAATTAGAAGGGCAGCCATAAAAAAAATCAGGCTCCGTGAGGGTTTGAATATGGATTCCCTACTAGGGCTTTCCACAACACAATCGGACTAGGCCCCGACAGGAAAATAACAGGGTTGGATAATTTATTTAAAAAACGGTCGTAGCGAGAAAAATGATAAAGAGGCCCAGACGGGATTCATCAGGGGAGTGGTTGTTACAGGGCATACAATATAAACTGTAAAACTGAACTTGTTTTTTATTTTCTAATTTCGAGGTGAATAATAAATAATGCTTCATTTGAAGAAAATAGTTTTCATTATTGCTAAACACCTCGCTTGCTATGTATCCACTAATAAAGTTGATCATTATAGGGCAGTAATAGGGTTGCTTTATGGCTTCGATTGGGTTCTGTTGAGGCAACCAGTCGGGCCCTGATTTATAAGCCTCTTTAGGCCCTCGTCGACAAAGTGTGACCGGTCTCAAAGGGACCTGGTCGGGTGCCATTTTAGAACCCTTTCAGAGTAAGGGAAAAATATTCGGGGCCTAGTCAAAGCCCTGGCTGAATTATCAGTCGTGCCCTGATTCAAACGCCTCTTAAGGTCCTCGTCGACAAAGTGTGATCGGCCTCAAAGGGACCCGGTCGGGTGCCATGTTAGGGCCCTTACAGAGTAAGGGAAAAATAATCGGGGCCTAGTCAAAACCCTGGCTGAATTCTTTCACGGTTTATCAAATGGGGTTTTGAAGCGGACAAAGCCAGCTTCATTTAGCTGTTTTATTTTTATCTTTGTGATTTTTTTTGCACCCGGAAAAATAGAAATCCCACCATTCATGATATCATCTTTGAAAAGAATACCGTTAGCTTTAGATTCGTTTTTTCAAAAATTGTTACTCTTTTTACGCAGAGCTATCTATTTTTTTAAACGGCAGGTTTCCGAAAAAGCGGCATCGTGTGGCGTAACTTGAAAACTATGAGATTGCAATATTCAGTCTAAGGAGTAAAAAGTTGCATTTTGTTTCTAAATTTTTTTTAGAATTTCTTTCCACATTTATTGGTATCGCTATTTTTGGTTGGTAGTCGACAATTTGTCTCGTCAATTTATTGTCGTTACTTTGAAGCATAGATGTTTTAATGAAAATATTAAGAGGAGAAGAGGTACATAATTGAATTTGTACGTCGTACGAATCAGATGACCGTTTTGTCGTTGATTTTTAAGAGCACTTCTTACTAATATTCGATTTTGCCGAAGTGTGGTTACTTTAGTCTTCCCGATCTCCTTCGATTTAACTGACTGACAGTTTTCGTTCGTTCTACTCCATATAAGCTCACGTTTTTTCGCCTTTTTTTAAGATTCGCGAATAAAATTTCCGTGGTTTGACGAAGAATTGATATTTTACACGTTTTCGTTATTCTTACGAACAATTTATGCAGATTGGCGATGTGACGAAATAAACCCTAAAAATCGTGTTTACGAGAGTTACACGTTACATTGTTGCTTCTCAAGTAATGTTCGGTAATACAAATTTGCTTCGGAACACTATAGTTCGACGACACTTTAGTGCATACAAACAAAATTACTCGTACGGATAGCGTGAACGTGTAAAATATTAATTTTACGTCATACTGCGAAAATCATATTTGCGAGTCTCAAAAAATGGCAACCACTCAATCTGGTGAAACGTATGAAAATTTTAATGACGCTTGAAGAAGGAGAATCCCAGAAACAAATGCTAAAGAAGTGAATTATTCGCCTGGCGCTGTCCAATATGGAATTAAACGAATAAGAATGACTGGCAGTCATTTAAATCGAAGGGCGATCGGGAGGAAAAAGGTCTCCACATCTCGGCAGGATCGAACATTAGTGAGAACTGCGTTAAAAAATGGAGACAAAACGTCGCCCGATCTGGCTGCGAAGCTTAACAACGAAACGGACCAAAATATTTCTGCCCCAACACTACGAAGAATGCTCAAGCAGGCTAATTTGAGAGGATGCAAGGCTAGAACATAAAACATTTATGGTCTGTTCTGAAGCGAAAGATCCGATAACACGCAATAACGTCGAAGGAACATCTCAAAAAAGTGATGCAAGAGGCGTGAAGGAATATAGACTTCGAAGCGTACTTTCAGTTAGTGTGCTCTGTGCTGAAAAGATTTGCGGCCGTAATGAAGGCTAAAGGGGATCCAACGAAATATTAGTCAAATAAAAAAAGTCATCTTGGGAGACGTGTAAATAAATATTGAAATATCACTGATAGTATTGTTTTTGAATTTAAAAAAATTCGAGCAAGAATTATAAAAACATCTAATGTGTTAAAGCTTCAGTTATGTACCTTTTCTCTTCTTGATATTGTCATTGAAACATTTTCGTTTCAAAGTAACGGCAATAAATTGATGAGACAAATCGTCGATTATCAACCAAAAATAGCCATACAAAGAAATTTTAGGGAAGAAGATGAGTGTCTCGAAAATAACGAAATACAAGTTTTTACTCCGTAGACTAAATATTCCAAACCTCAGAGTTTTCAAGTTACGCCGCACGATGCCGACTTTTTGGAAACCTGCCTTTTTTCAAGAAAAAACTAGATAACGCTGCGAAAAAAATGCAAATAAAAAAAGAAGCGAAACTAAAGCTAACGGTGTCATTTTCAAAGATCTTATCACTAAATGGTGAGATAAATATTTTTCAAAGTCCGGCATGCGATTTTGCAAAGTGCGAAAATCGTGAAAAATCGGTATGTTTAAAATAACATACCGAGTAGAAAAAAATCGAAAAAATAAAAATGGTAACGAACAATGAAGCTGGCTTTACCACTTTGAAACGCCGTTTGGTAGATTCGTTTACGTTTTTTTTGTTGTTGAGATATTCAATTTTATGTCCGGATAGAAAACTTACAGGGTGCCTAAAATTTCTTAACATGGCTGTATATGAAAATAATAAAATACCTTGACTATTACCGAATGTCGTTAACGTTGATTATTTTATCCTCCAATGCTTACCTCCTCGAAAATCCGTTCCATCGGAATCTCGCATTGTGGAAGCGAGCTCGTTTCTAATAAAACCGACAAATTCTCCGGAAGTCTGAAAAAATTGCGATACAGTACAATTTGGTCGTCATCCGACGGTTGTCCCGACAACTTCAAGAACCGTGTGTAAGGATATGTGATGTAAAAATTGCAATAGATGTTTACGGTTTTCATACTTGGACAGGTGACGATGCTGCCTCACAGTGTTTCAAAGTCTGGACAATTGTGACAAAATATCAAAGAGGTGTCGGATTCGAAGCAAAATCCGTATATAAGGGGATTTTCGAAGCTGCTGATGACGAATCCGAAATGCAAATTCAGAAACTCAAAATGGCGGATATAAAATGGGTTTTCGACGATACTAATGACAAATCCAAAATTCATATTTCGGAACTCGAAAAGGCCGATCCAAAATGGCCGATGTTTTACAAAAAAAGCGTCTCAGTTTCGTCCGGAAATCCGTTTCTGAGGCTTTGCAAGGCTGCAGATAACGAATCCGAAAACCAAATTTCGAAATTCAAAATGGCAAACTCAAAATGGGCAACAGTAGTACAATTAAATTAATTATAATCAGATCGTAGTCAAGAACATTCATTTAAATACGCATAAGGTGATCGCCAAGAAAATACACGACATTACGAATATTCGTCACTAGAACGATCATAGCTAGAACTTGATGCGCGCCCTTATTATTATCGTTATCAGACCTCGAGCGTGGAGAACCATCGCAGGACGGCAACATTTTAATCGCGCCATGTGATAAGTTTTTGCTCTTTTTCACAGTCATATTCCTAAAGCTAGAAATTAGAAAATCCAGATGCCATAAACCAGTGAAAAAAGTTTTCTCGATATTTCTTGAAGTCCTTGTTTCTTCGCGCTTCTTCGGATAAAGATTAAAGATGAGTGAAATTATGGTACGCAAAGGCCGAATCGTGTAAAAAATGAGGCGATATTATTTCCTGAAATGTTTTACGAATTAATTTTTTTTTAATTGATCTTTGTTTGTTTTCAAATTGAACAAGTGCCTCGTGCAAAGATGTGAAAAAAGTCAAAAAAAAATTGGCCTCTTTATTTGGATGATGATTACACGATGTTTAGGAACTTGTTTAGGAACCTGTTCCTTGGTTTTGTAAAACTTTGATCGATCGGTCCGGAGAAACGGTTCAATGGATCAATTTGAACATTTACAGGGCTATTAGGGGGTCCATTGAGCTGATGAAAAACCTGGCAACGTTAATCTTCCCACCAATATGTGTAAAGTCGTGACAGATTTACTGAAAAACCTTAAAAAGTATTGTTTTTTTACTTTTTCAAATAATTGTTGAGGGTGTAAACATTTTGTTTCTAAAAAATCAGCGAAAGGGTCTTGTAGGAAATTTATTCAAGTTTTCGAAGCTGCCCAATAATTTCCTGTTCCATCATCAAAGGCAAAAGGATCCTTTTTCAACCAAAGTCGGATATCTCAGCAAAAACTTGCTGAAAAAAAAATTGTGAGCTACGGTTATCGCACAATCATAAGGAATAGCGAGAGAAACAAATTTTCCAATTTTTTTTTCAACGGTCCACGGGCTGTGGATTTTTTTTTTAGTTGAATCAATGCAAGTTTTTGCTGAGATTGCAGACAAATGCATTGATTCAACTAAAAAAAAATCCACAGCCCGTGGACCCTTGAAAAAAAAATTGGAAAATTTGTTTTTCTCGCTATTCCTTATGATTGCGCGATAACCGTAGCTCACAATTTTTTTTGCTGAGATTGCAGACAAATGCATTGATTGCTGCAAAAACTTGCTGAAAAAAAAATTGTGAGCTACGGTTATCGGTAGCTCACAATTTTTTTTTGCTTAAACATCTCGAAACTAGAAACTTGAAACTACAAAATACTTTTTTTCAGTTTGATACGACCATTTTTCACGAAGATACAGCGCTTCGGAAAAAAACTTGAAAAATTAAAGAAATTTTCTGTTACTTAGTTTTTCGGAGTGGTGCAAAACACAATATTACTATAATCCGATAAAATTGAAGTCAGGCTATAAGTACTGATTTCCGAAGTAGAATCCATGAAGAGCGGTTATATACATCCGGATGTAGAAAGATAAAATACGAAAACAACACTTTTTAAGTCCCATAATCCGAGATGCAAGGTGAAGGTCGGCTTTCAACTCTCCTGCTGCGAGCTTACGTGTGCTCGTGCGCATCACTCGAAATAAAGTTGTTTATGAAAGAGGTAATCATTGTTAAGCAACTGTTTCTTGGAATATTCGATGAAAAACAGTCCAAACTATGTATTACATTTTGAAATGAAGTGGTAAAAATGGGCAAAAAAGTTGGCTCGATATTGCGACCCGTTCGATACAAAATTTAATTTTTTGAAAAGTTGATATTTTATCTTATTTTTAGTAAGAATTAAACAAAAATCAATAAAATAGTAATTTATTTTCGAATTCTACATACCTCAAGGAAAACTCGGGAAATATTTCGGAGCGACTGTGTCTGACGCGCATCATTCCGAAAGCGTTAACTCTGGCTGATGCTCGAGAGTAGATATAGAGATTTACCGTTCTGGCCTTCCGGCACAGTGTACGGCAAAGTCATTCCTAAAATATTCTAGGGTGATTTTGCTGAAAAAAAAATATCGATATTTTTCGACTTTGTCACATTTTTCGGTACATTGAAATACTGTGCGCCTTGCAAAGTTTGCACTATCAAGTTTCGATATGACGTGTCCCTTCTTGCGTGGATTGTTCTAGTTCTTCTTCCTCGACTTCTTTCATCCAAACTCGTTAAACGTTATTAAAATTTTCTTTTACCATAATAATCCCAAAAAGGATATCCATACACGGGTATTGGAATTAATCGCAATGCATCGTAAGCTGCACATGCAATTTTTTTCGAACGCGAGTCTCGCAAGATACGACGAGTTGGCGGGGTGTCAGTTGATGGCTCGTAAATAAGGATACTGCAACGTACTCTACGCGCGGTCGATACACAACGAATGCGAGCTATTTTGCATATTACATAATACAATTAGATTTTTTGATTGGACGAGAACTTTCCAGCGTGACGTCCTGACCCTCGTGACCAGAGAGAATCATCCGTGCAATAATTTTTCCCCGATTACTTTCACACGCGTCCCATTCGGCGTTTCCCTCGTCGGACAGGTCTGACAGGCTCGGTTGGTCAAACGCTTCGAATCGAGTATTCCGGCACGATTCGTATAACGAAGGGGAGCGCGAGATAATGGACGCTCAATTATGCCGCAACTAGCGGGAAAATTGACCGCAAAACGTTATCCAAATGGTGCAATTTTTCTTTGAAAAAATCGATAGCGTACGCACAATGGGGTTGCAACGTGGGCCTCGTGCGCCGCCAACTTGGACAGCAATACGCGATTCGACGAGATCAGCCCCGTACGTTCACGTTCTATGCTACAAAATATTGTCGAAAACAAATATGAAAGCGCGGACCAACGAATATCGGTCGGTAAATTTGACGCGGTTTTACATGAAGCTCGTTGGCTTGTGGAGGCCCGAAAGCGAATGCGAAAAAATTGCATTCGCTGGTGCCCTCGTTTACGCCATACTCGCGATATTGTTTGCTATAGCCGTACTGGGGGTCGATTTGTACTACTGTTTCGGTGATTTTAACGTGCGTTCGTAAACAATGCGAACTTTTTTCGTCGCCATTTTGGTTGTTTTTGCTCGATTAAATTCGTTCGTGAGAAAAATTTTCCAGGCTGTGACGGAAAATCTGTGCGTCTCGATGTTGCTCGTGATGATTCTCATCAAATTTTCGAGCTTCATTATTTACCGTAATCACGTGTTCGCCTTGATCGCGTACGCAGAGAAAAACTTCTGGCAAAGCAAATTGAACGAGTACGGTAGAAAAGTTGTTCAAGAATGTGATCGCATGGGTGTCGCGCTCATATACAGTTTCACAGTAATTGTACAAATGGGCGCGTTGAATTACATGTATGTTCCGATTATCGGTAAGTTTCCTATTCGTAAGATATTTGCTAGAAATAAATAAGGTGCGTGCAAGAAACTCTGTGGGATGAATCGAGTCGCTCTTTTCATGCTTCGAAAAATGTTAAAACTCTTCGCCCCGGCGTCGTCATCGTCGTCGTCGTCATTCACGTCTCAATTGTGTCAGCAAATGTCTATTTTCTCGCTTACTTTGAATGTTATTTATCAAGTACGGATATATTGGTAACCGTTTAATCTGTTATTGCCATATAGAAAATCGCGGTCGGAACGAAACCGATAGAGTCCTACCGTTCAAGCTTTGGATAGATTTTCCTGTCACGACAACGCCTTATTACGAGATTGTTTACACGATCCAGGTACCGAGGTCGAAGCCGGCGTTTGGGGGCGTACGCAAATTACGTAACCCAAAATAGGGGAATGGGAAGTGTGGAGGTGGCGTTTTCGGCTATGCGTCACGGTTGATGTACGTGGGGGGTGGTCAAGGTTTGCGTTACATCGAGATTTTAGAACTGCCAGAAGTAGCAACATTTATGCATCTTCAAGTTTTGATTTTGAAACCCGGGCGCAATTTACTGAGGAAAGTTGACAGCTTTCCGCACGAAATGTCAGTTAAGGGAGGAAGACGACTCTTTATTACGAGAACTTGTACAGCAGCTTCCCCATTTTCCGCAAGCAAAATTTGAAAAAACATATCTTTGCTTTTAATAATTCTTGAAAGTACATATATTTAAAAGTATGTTGGCAACATTTTTATCCACAAGTCCGAAAAATAACAGAGTTACAGTCATTAAAGTGAGAACAGTTAGCGTGACCGGTTAGTGCCCTCAGTCCCTACAGGTGTGCCATCGTTCACGATAGACAAAAGTGCAGGCTCTCATTATTTTGTGAAGTATAATGAAGATGTAGAATCGTCATATCGCCCATGACTAGATACTTTAATGTAAGTATAAATAGTCGAAAAAAAAACATATTTAACTTTATATCAAGAAAAACGGAACGAAAAGTTTAAACGCATTTTTCTCGAAATTACTTTTTTCGACCTTGTCCCAGCGAATAATGAAAAACTTATCAACCGATTTTCAATTTTTTTGTTCGACTTTTTTGAAGTCGCACTTTTAAAGTTTGATAATTACTATTTCGAAGACTACTTGAACATAAAAAGGGCCTTGAAACAAACAAAAAAACCCAAGCTGTCGGTATTTTCTAAAAAAAAGTAAACAAAAAACAAATTAAAAACCGCTACGCATAAAGGTAGGTACATTTGTGTAGAAATCGATAATTTGCTGACTTTTTATGTACAGATAACCTTTTATAAAGATATCGATGGGACAATGAAGAAATGTTTTTTTTTTCGTTATCAAATCAAGGCGGAAATCTCGGTTAATTTTGAAGATTATTTCATAGAAATTGGTATAAAATTAGATGAATATATACTCCATAAAATGAGTATAAACCCTGTCCTTTCATAATTAATTACGTCCACGAAAAAAAATCACAATTATTGACGACAAAGCACCCGCTACGTAACGGAATAGAGGGGGGCGTGGAGAGAGGGTGGAGGGTGAGGGAAAAAATTGTAAATTTGGCGTTACGTAATTTGTGCCCGCCCCTTACAATTAGCTAAAACTAAGAGACGCAAAAAAAACAGCTTCCAAGTGCATGCCAAAAGACGCCATATAGTAGTATATAGGCTTCCGTAGTCATCTCTTCGCGCAATCGGATTTGAAGTATCAATTGTCAATCGATATTTCTTATTATGGCTATGGTTGCCGCAATAGCAATCATTTGTTACATACCGATTTCGATGTTATTCGGTAAGCCGCAATCACGAAACCCTTTGGTCCGAGTCAATATTTTTTTTGAAAAAGAAGCCTGGAACAAAGTTATTTGTCCACTCATCGTATGAAGTTTCCATAAAAAAGTTTACGGTTGAACAGGGGAATAGCGCACATCACTTTAAAGCTCCATGCGCAAATGGGTCTGAAAAATGGTAAATGGGAGGCTAGTCTTATTTTGAAAAGGCCTGCCCACAAAGACGTTCGATTCATTATGAGGAACAGGGAAAGGGGCTGGATAACATTCGATATTTCTCTGTATATTTAAATGAAATACCCAGCCGAAGCCTCTACTGGCAACGTGTCATGCACGTGTAGGTTTGAAACCGTGGTGTGAAGTTACGAGAGACGGACGAACGCACGAACGAAGGAAGACGATGAGGATTATTTCAAGGCCGGCTTCTCCTTTGACTACGGAAGCCTAAAAAAAAGCGTCGGAAGTTGCAGTCGAAGGGAAGAGCGTACGCTCATGGAATGTATTTTGAACTCGCGTAGTCCCTGTCGACGGTTCACACGGGAATCTGTACCTTCTGCTTCGACAACTTTGTGTGCTGCTTCAACATCCATGTCGCTGGCCAGTTGAAAATTCTCGCTCACAGGTTCGAGGTCGTCGCTGATTCCTACGTCGAGAGCGTGCGCGAGAATCTTGATTCTTACAAGCTCGCGAGATCGACGCGCACCTCATTTACCAGTTGTCTGTCAGATCATCTTAAGCTCATCGAGTACGTTAAACTCATGGAGCGAGTGTTTACGTGGATTATACTCGGGCAATTGCTGCTCTCAAGCACCTTCATTTGTGTCGGTGTATTTCAATTCTTGGTACGTACGTTTTATTTTCCTTTGACTCGCGAGGCAAATTGAATCCACCGAGCGAGCTCACGAATTTTCAACGAATCTACCGTACCCTCGCAGAATGCAAAAACCATGTTCAAAAAGTTCACCTTCGTACCACATTTTATCGGGAGCATCACTCAACTCTTTCTCTACTCGTGGACGTGCAACGACATTACTTATCAGAGCGAACGGATATCCCAGTGCGCTTATAACATGAAATGGTATTTGTTACCTCACGATGAGAATGGAAAAATCATAAAACAGGGCATCGTGTTGACAATGTTGAGGCTTCGGCATCCGTGCGTTCTCACAGCGGGCAAATTTACACCCGTTTCTCTACAAACTTTCAAAAATGTTCGTACTCGTAGAGGCAGTCTTATTGTACTTTTGTCTTTTAACAATTGCTCCGAAACATTCATCGACGCTCCGATATTTCCAGATATTCAGTACAGCTGCCTCCTACTTGACGATACTGCAACAAATGAGCGAGGAAATCGCGTGACTCAATAACCCAAAATATTTCTTGAAACTACGCAAATTTTTTTCACACCGATTCTGTGCGGAAAAAGCGTTTCTTCCTTCAGTTATCAGATTTCACCCCCCCGAAGCCAGCAGACCAAGGAAGAAAAAAGATATACGCCCGCACCTTGCACCAATGATTTTGCGCATTGACGTAAAATCGCGGCCTCGATGAAACACAAAAACATTTATGACAAACTAATGAGAGTTTTCCTTCCCGATACCTCTAGTTGGACACATTTGCCAATCGGTTGACTCGGATTTTCCCTAAAATTAATATTGTAATAAACGTCTTGGCCAAATTACGAACGAATCGTCCCGTATTTGTCGATTTATTTTCTTTCTCAAGCATCCTCTTCTGCTCCTGCCATTTTTTTCGTGTTTATCTTCTTCTCGTGCAGCATGACAAATTCTTGAAAATTGAATGTCGATACAATGTTTAACCACGATGAATCTTGGCGGCGCTCCTGTTGCAAAAACCGTTTAGGACTTTTCCTCGGTATTAACGAGTAAGATATTTTCTTCAAAAACTGACAGAAACTTTCATTTGGAGAATAATCCCGACGTTGAAGATACGCGCCTTGAAATGTAGTCTTGTGGAATAAAAAAGAGAGTAAAAATGTCGAGGCTTGTAAGATGTGGATTGTCCGAGGGCGGGCTGTCCGTCGATCGCTCGAGGACCAAGACGTCGCAAACGTTTTCTCGCGTATATGGGAAAAGAGGACGACGCTTCAATGAGGGAGTCGGTGTTGTTCGCCCAATCGATATTTTACAAATTTGAACTATTTTGCATATTATAAAATATAATAGGATGTTCAAGTCGGACGGAAGGTTTGCACCGTCGCGCACCCTCGTGCTTTGAAAGAATCAACGCGATAGCACTTTTACGCGATTTTTCGCGACAATTGACACGCGCATCCCCTTCCGCGCGTGTACACGTCGATTCGAACCACGTTGGACTCGGCAAAATAGGCTTTTAATCGCTTTGAATCGAGTAGTCCGGTGCGGTGTGTAACGAAGGGGCGCACCGAGGCTCTCGAGGTAACAAGAGGTCAATTATGGAAACGAGCGAGGGGACATTGAGCGTTCCGTATCGCGGCCGGAAACGCGACGTTTGGTAAACGCTGCAATTTTCCCGTGACAAAATCGATAGTGTACAATGGGGATTGCAATCTGATTCCGTGTGGGTAGCGCAGACGGGATTTCGCCATCCACACCGCGGAATCATCGACATCGCCACTGCCGCCGCCGCCGCCGCCGCCGCCGCCGCCGCTGCCGCTGCCGGTATTTCCTACAGAACGCTGTCGAGAAAAAGAAAAAAATGCCAGCCGGAACGAAGAAATATCGGTCGGTAAACTTGACACGGTTCTACATGAAGCTGGTTGGTTTGTGGCGACCCGAAAACGAACGTGAAAGGATCATTTTCAAGTGTGCACTTGTTTACGCGATACTCGGCATAATATTCGCTATAGGGGTCATAGGCGTCGATCTTTGTCACTCTTATCACGACTTTCAAGTGCGTTCCTTATTAATCGAGAATTACATTTTTTCACATAGAATTTGATGTGCGAGCTGTAAGATATGATTTACGTCGTTGATGCGGCAATTGTTCGTCGAAAGATTGTTGCAGGCTGTGATGGACAATCTATGCCCTTCGATACTACTCGTCATGATTATAGTTAAGTTTACCAACTTCATCGTTCATCGTGATGTCGTGTTCGAGTTAATCTCTTACGCGGAGAAAAACTTTTGGCAAACCGAGTACGACGAGTACGGGGCAAACATTGTCGAAGAATGCGATCGCAAGGGTGTCGTGGTCATTTGTATTTTTACGATATTGGTGCAAATGGGCACGTTGAACTACATCTACGTTCCACTTATCGGTGAGTTTTGTACTCGTGAGAATAAGGTGAAAGTGGGGAAACCCCCGGCAATTCCATGCACGTTGTACGAAACAACGAGTATTTTAATCGGGTTGAACCGCGTGTTACTTTGTCATACAGAAAATCGCGGACGAAACGAAACCGAGAGACTCCTGCCGTTCAAGCTCTGGGTCGATCTGCCGCTAACGACAAGCCCCTATTACGAGATAGCTTACACGATCCAGGTACGGATAATAAGCGCACAACGGGATAAAAAAAACGTAGCGAAAGAGTCGAAGAGTCGCTCACGTCGAATTTATCTTTACTACTCGAGCAGTCCCTGTCAACGTTGTACTCGGGACTCTGTACCTTTTGCTTCGACAATTTTCTCTACTGTTTCAACATTCACGTCGCCGGTCAGCTGAAAATTCTCGCCCACAAGTTCGAGATAATGAGCGATCGTTGCGTCGAAGGCGTCGACGAAAAGACGAATTCTCTCGAAGCCACGAGATCGGCCCGCGACCTACTGCCCAGATGCGTGCGCGATCATCTCAAGCTCATCGAGTACGTCGATCGGATGGAGCAAGCCTTCACCTGGATGCTGTTTGGGCAAATGCTCCTCTCGAGCATGGTCATTTGTATCGGTGTATTTCAATTCTTGGTATGTTTTTTGCCGTCCGGTATCCGTGCTGAGTTTTCCCCAAGGATCCAATTCAAGTCCTATATCCTTGTCTACCTAATACTTCCCAATACAGATCCAACGGGTCATCGCAATTGTCTACCCTTTGACAATTTAATCTACGAATCCAATTTGAATCCCAGATTTTTTATCGCAAAGTAGATTGCCACATTCCGATAATGTGGCAATCTACTTTGAGGAGGTGAATGAGGACTTCCCTGTGTCGTGTCCATGAAAGATCCGTATATGGATATGTGTGCACATTTGGAGACTTCCAGACGAATTTGTGGACGGGTTCGCGACAGGTTTTTTTCTACTTTTTCTCTCGGGAAATCCAACAAATTTCGACTAAAAAATTCTCACGCGACGACAATCGGGAAATAGCGTGGCATCCGCTTGGATCTCCACCGTGTGGCGTCCCTGTCGAATTCCTCCAAGGTTGCAATGGCATCACAGGACTCCCCGAGAAATTACTGCACACTCACTTTTTTCCAATTACTTTATAAGCACGAGTGATACACATTAGACACCTGTTTGGTTTAATAGTCCACTTGGTACAGCGATAATCTATAAACGAAGATTTTTTTATTAGGCGCGATAAGAGGGGAATGCAAAATAAACATGAATTTACGACCAAAAAAGTATATGTACACTTGCCAGTATAGTAAAAATCTACATAATCTCACATACACCCTTCGCCAAACGTATACAGCACCCTGTAATTTTTCTATCCGGACAAAGGAGGGAACATCTCGGCGAAAAAAAACCGTAAACCAATTTACTAAGCGGCGTTTTGAAGAGGTTAAAATCAGATTCATTTTGCATTGTTATTTTCATTTTTGGGATTCTTTTGCACACGCCACGTAATTTCAAAAATACCGGTTTTTCACGATTTTTGCACTTTGCCAAATCGCGTGCCGGACTTATTGTTAGAAAAAATAGTAATCTCACCATTTAGTGATAAGATCTTTGAAAAGGAAACCGTTCGCTTTAGTTTTTTTTTTTTTAATGGGCGATTTTTTTTCGCGGAGTTATTTAGTTTTTGCTTGAAAAATCATGTTACGGTTCCCGTAACGTGAAAACTATGAGGTTTGGAATATTCAGTCTAAGGAGTGAAAAGTCGTATTTCGTTATTTTGGAGTTTCTAAATTTTTTTCAGACTTTTTTCCAAAATTTATTCTTATCACTAGTTTCAGTTGAAAGTCGACGAATTGTCTCATTAATTTATTGCCGTTACTTTGAAACAAAGATTTTTTAATGGAAAAATCAATAGTAGAAATATACATAATTTAATTTGTAGATCGTACGAATCAAACGACGTTCTGAGCTTATCTGGGGTTAAACGAATGAAAACTGACAGTCAGTCAAATCGAAGATGACGGGGAAAAATAAAGTAACCAATCCTCGGGAGAATCGAATATTAGTGAGAAGTTCTCTTAAGAATTAATGAAAAATGTTTTCTGATTCGTACGACAAATTCAATTACCCCTTGGCCAAAAGTATTGGGCACCATATATTTTCCTACTTTTTCTAGTTTAGGGCATAGATTGAACTTTTTTCTTTTTTTTTTTAAACGTAAATATTTATTAGTTATTTCAAACAATATTATCAATAGTTGGTTCGTCCACCTTTGGCCTACGTCACAGCAGCGATTTTCTGCTGTCGAAAATAAGCAATTTTCGAAAACAAGGAATCGCGCTTAACCAATGAAATTGGAGAAAACGGCTCCTCTACTCTGAGATTAACAAATGAAGGTTGGTATGAAGAGATTAACAAATGAAGTTTATGTCGAACTTTAAAAAACACACATGTTTAGCGATTTTACGATCCAGATGGTTTGCAATTCACCAAAAGAGATTTTCTATTGTTTAATTTTATATTTGATGATGCCATCTCAGCTTTAGTTCAATGTCATTGTAAAAGCTTTACTTTTAAGGATGTTGAGTCCCAAATCGCAAATGATGATAAAATTCTGAAAATTTGGTATGTTTTTGTATGAAGTATTTCAGAGGTCGTGTAAAAATTTCACTACAATTAGGAAGCTCGTTATTGAACAATTAACATTCACAAATTAAATGTTGTCTTTTGGAAACTGATGTAACTTTGCGATAAGTTTTTTTTTACCTCTCATTTTTGGATTATCTACAACGTACTGAAAGCAACAGAAACAAAACGAAGTTTATTGATAAATTTTTTTTTTCTTTTAAAAATTTTTCTCGACAAAATGTTAATTTTTTAATAACGAGCTTCCTAATCGTCGTGAAATTTGAACACGACCTCTTAAATACTTTATACAAAAACATACCAAATTTTCAGAATTTTCTGATCATTTTTTATTTCAACCGATAAGGAGGTTAAAGTAATGATGATAGAATTCGGAAAATTTGGTATGTTTTTACATGAAGTATTCAGCAGGTCGTGTAATAATTTCATGACGATTAAGAAGCTATTCATTGAACAATTAACATTCATAGGGACTCAACATCCTTAATCAAGTAATGTAATACTTTTTCCAATATTAATATTTTATAGTGGCGGGTGCCTAAAACTTCTGGCCAAAGGTGTATTCTCCTCTTGATATTTTAATTTAAAAATCTTTGTTTCCAAGTAGCGGCAATGAGAAAAATGATCGGCTATCAACCGAAACTAACGATACGCAGAAATTTTGGAAAAAAATCTTTAAAAAATTTTACCCTTGCGTTGGTCTGGTGGGTTAGCGTGCTGGCCAGCGGATCAGGAGGTCGGGGGTTCGAATTTCAATCGCGCACTTTCGCAAGGGAAATGTTTTGTCTTCAACATTTTCTCGGCAAAAGGCGACTAGTTCCGTGAGTGGGAGGCGAACTTGGGACCGGCTGTATCGGTATACGTATTCCGCAATTTCCCTGCGCCCATGACAGATATGCATGGTGAATACGATACTTAGGAGGAAGTCGGCTGCGGCCGCAAGGTAGGGTATCACATCCGGAAGGGATGTGAGCACAATATATTCGTTTTCCTCTTTGTTGCCTACGCAAAAAAGTTGCTAGCGCAATAGCACGGGATGAGGGTAAAAAGGGGTAGTGCGTGGGAGGGAATATAATCAAGGAATTGACGCGATATTTCGGTATTAAGGAATAATTCGACAAGCACATATAAATTTAACCGAGGTTTTATTACAAATGTATAATCGAATTTGAATGTGAATTGATAATGACAGAAGAGTAAAGGAATAATACGGAAAAACAACAGAGTGATGTGGTTCGCTTCCATTTGTTGGTGTGCGTAGTTGTATCCGGGGTGGATCAATAACTATTCGCACCTTGCATATCTTCAAAACTACAAGGTTCATAGAAATATCTGCTGAAATGAAATTGCACAGTACGAAAGGGGCCATTCGATAGCGATAATAGTTTTTTTGCTGGTGGAAGTACTTCGGACATTTGAAGGTCAACTCCATTTTTTTTAATGGATCGGTATGTTTTTTTCTGTATCATGAAAGAGGAGCTTAAAACGAGTTCAACGACCTATAACATAAGGTCATTGAAGGTCATAGAATGTACAGAAAGGCGATAATACTTACAGTTTCGGTAGTAAATAAAATTACTACGTTTATAGTAAGTGTTCGAAATGACGACCATCATTATCAATGCAACATTGGATTCTTTTTTCAATTGATTGACTTGCAAGTTTTACAGCGTCAGAACTTATTGATGCACAGGCTGTAATAATTCTTTGTTGCATGTCGTCAAGTGTAGTTGGTACTTCTTTGTACACTTTATCTTTCAATGCCTCCATAGAAAGAAGTCTAAAGGTGTTAGGTCTGGGGAACGAGCTGGCGACGAAATTGGAACGCCACGTCCAATCCAACGATTTCGACATTTTTCGTCGAATTGCCTTCGTGCAATCAATGAATAATGTGCTGGACATCCGTCATGTTGATACCACATGGTTTGTCGTGTAAGTAAAGGCAACTCTTCGAGCAAAAGGCCCAATGTATCTTTGATAAAATTACTATAGATGTTGCCATTCATATTTCCATTGATAAAAAAAGGACCAATAATTTAAGAACATATGATTCCGCACCACACATTCACAGACCATTGTCACTGGTATTCAACCTGCCGCAGCCAATGTGGATTTTCCGTTGCCCATAAATGCATGTTATGCAAATTTACTACAGAAACTGTAAGTATTATCGCCTTTCTGTACATTCTATGACCTTCAATAACCTTATGCCATAGGTATTTGAACACGTTTTACGCTCCTCTTTCATGATACAGAAAAAAACATACCGATCGATTTAAAAAAATGGAGTTGACCTTTGAATGTCCGAAGTACCTCCACCTGCAAAAAAACTATTATCCCTATCAGATGGCCTCTTTCGTACTGTGCAATTTCATTTCAGTAAATATTTTTGTGAACCTTATAGTTTCGAAAATATCCAAGGTGCGAATAGTTATTGATCCACCCTGTATATGTTAGCTCGTTGCGATATCGGTAGACGCTCTTATGAATATGGCCCTTTGCTCGTGGCCAGATGCGATCGCTGTTGGAGTAGGTAGCTGACACGCGCACAAGATTTTCGGTCGACGTAAATATAAATATATATGGACAGCGAGAGTCACTTGAAGCTCTGTACGGTCTTAGAGCGCGAGAAACGGGTTTGACTTTTCTACGCGGACTGTGGGTCGAACTTATACGTTTTATCAACTCGAAAGAAACACTTGCAATAAAATTGTTCATACGTAGATCGGAATTGAGACACGGTAAAAGGGCTTGTATTGGAATTGGTTGAGGGAAGACTGAGCTCTGAATTCGATGACGATTGCTGGAAGACTGGGATTGAACTTGATAAAGATTGTCGGGAGACTCGTATTGAGCTTGATGAAGATTGTCGGGAGACTGGGATTGAACTTGATGAAGATTGTCGAGAGACTGGGATTGAACTTGATAAAGATTGTCGGGAGACTGGCATTGAACGTGATGAAGATTGTCGGGTGACTGGGACTGAACTTGATAAAGATTTTCGGGAGACTGGGATTGAGATTGAATAGGACAAATTGATGTGATGGTGGTTGACGGGAGACTGCCTTCCACAACCATCCTCTGGACCTTCTTGCTCCAGATTCCGTTTTTGGTAGAGTAGGAAAAGAAGGGGACTTTGGGTTTTCAATGTTCCTTTACCCAATCAGGAAGGTGATGTGCGAGTCTTTTTTTTGCGTCTCGTGATCCAGGCGCGCGTAATATTAATTGTCTATTACCCAATCTGGGCGAGGCACATAGAAGTCTTTCCTCTGCAAGTTTTCCGTGGGAACGCACGCGGAGTTGGACTTATTTATGTGAAGTCTGGGGCCTCGGCGCCGAGTCGCCTCGCGATTACGTAGCAACTAGCCGCGTCGCGGGCCTTGCACGTGCATTCGAATTTCGTCGCGCTCTCGATTTTATGATCGGGTCGAGTGGAGTTTTCCGGAGCCTTTGGTCTATCTTTGGTTTCCATACGGGTTAAAATCGAAACAACGTTAGGGTCTGTTGGCGGGTGATCGTCGAGTCTCCTGGCTCGCAGTTACGTATATTTTTTTTGTTTTACGACTTTTCGGAGAAATCGGACCTAGAACCATGTACTCGTCAAAGTCGAATGGATATAGAGGGGTCATGGGGAAGGGGTCCAGTCGCAGGACGTGACCAGGGGGAATGATAGAGGGAAAGCACAAGTGTAAGAGCGGTGGAAATATAAGCAGTGGAGCCTTGTAAAAATAATTCAATACAACTTTTTGGTTCTTAAACTAGTTATTCCAAATCTTTTACTTTTCAAGTTATGCCGCGCGATGCTGGCTTTCCGGAAACCTGTCTTTTTTTTCAAGAAAAAACTAAATTACTCTGCGATAAAAAATCGCATTTTATTTTTAAACGAAACTAAAGTTAACGATTTCTTTTTCAAAGATCTCCTCACTAAATGGCGACATTACTATTTGTTGTAGGTTCAGCAAGCGATTCTGCAAAGTGCGTAAATTGGTTTACGATTTTTAAAAATCTCGTGGTGACTTTAAAAAATCGAAAAATTACAGGGTGCTTTATACTTTCGGCCAAGGGACCCTTTTGTGTGCATTGAATTGAAGCTAAAGGGCTATAATTGTGGCCTCTAGTCTTCTAGGCGTGGATTCCATCAGCCTCTGAGTTGTTTTGTTTGGTATTTTTATCTCAATTCTTCCAAAATGACTGTTTATAAATCAGAATTGTTAGGTATATTTCTTTCTTTGCTTCCACATCCAGGAAGTGGCATACATTTTTTTAAATAAGATTTATATCCGGAGTTTGCGTTGGTGGAATTAATGGTTTAGGAACATGTTTTCATAACCTCATGTTTCAGGTCGTTATCGTGTTGAAATTAATAACTTCCATTCAGGCCCATCTTAAGTGCACTTTTCTCCAAATTATTCCACAGCACCTCGATATATGGTACTTCTAGGAATTCATTATCCCATCTATGAATGCATGATTTCTAATACCATCGTGCGCCATACGGCTCCAAATGATTATGCCTCCTCCATCGTGCTTCAGAGATATCGTATGCTTTTGTTAAAGCTCACATTCGGTATTGGGTTTGCGCCAGACGAATCTCTTCCCATCTGACCTAAAAATGTTCAACTTCGATTACTCACAGAAGATGACACGTTTCCAAAATACTATGGGTTTATTTACATTGGTTTTAACGAAAAAGAAACGTTTTTTCCTGTTCGCATTATTAATGTAGGGGTAAGTCCGGGGTGGTTGGCCACAGTTTTTTCATGGATCCGTCAAAATAAAAGTGCAGTAGTTTCTTGATTTATCTTCGTTTGTAATTAAACTTTGAACATTTAGCTTTAAGATAAATTACGAAATTGAAATAAAATCCCATCAGATGAACCTTCAAATTATGATTTTAAGAAAATCACAATTAGCTGTCTTTTCCGGAGTATCCGGGTGTGATGGCCATTGGAGCAGAGGTGAGATTGCCAGATACCCATCATTATGTTCTCGGCTTTCTGTATGGTTTTATGTTTTAAATCTTAATTTTTTTTTTTCTTTTGGCCACATCTACAACACATATAATCGAAATTCATATAGTTTTTGTGTATCCAAAGATGGCACACTATCCACTGAAGCTAGTATTCGATGAGACGAGTTTCATAATAATTTTCTCCGCAATTTTTTTTTGTCATTGTCCTTATATAGTCTTTCTAAGGTCTTCCTAGGTATTTCGTCGGTTCTAGTGGCTGTACGAACCGACAATTCATCATTTTTTACAGCACCACTAGCTAGTTTTAATGATTTTTTAAATCCAGTTCCTTCGCAGATCAATTGCTTTTCTCTTGTACTCATTAGACATTTCAAACAAATGAAGAAAAAATGAATTACTTGAACACATTACAACTAATATTATGGTCATCGTACACCGACTTTACGTGGCCATCTCTCTTAATCTAACGGGAGAGACGGTGACATCTAAAATGTAAACAAGTGGAAACAATACATGCGAAATCTTGAGGTTATAACAAAGCACTGTTGGTGAACCATTCAAGAAATACAAAAGTAACTATTAATTTTACGAGATAACATGACCACAATGTAAAACATGAAACGTTGAAAAAAATTTAGCAGTAGACGGAATAATTAAGAAGGATTCGAATAACTTACCATTTTTTTGCCAAACTTTTGCTCGTACACCTACACCTGCGCGAGCGAATTAGGCGCAGTAACAGGTGAAATGTAGTGCGCGGTTCTATGAAACATTTCTATCGGCCATCTTTTCCTTATGGCCAACTCCCCCGAAGTTACCCTATTGCCTCTTTCTCGCAGTTCGGCCGTGTACTTTGGCGGAATGCAAAACGTGTCGTACGCGGTTGGGGCCACGTGATCTTTCCTGATGTTGACGCGACATCATTGCATAAACTTTGAGCACTGTAGATTTTGTTCTCTCATCCTTCCGAAGAAAAAATTACCCAATCCCACACGGATATTGCGCTTTTTTCGCTGTCATTTCCGTAAAGTGTTCGAATATGTATCAACGGCACATAAGAGGCCAGGACCACTGTGTACGCAAGCACTCGTTGACATGTAAGGCAGACCATGTGAGCGTGTGTATCAAGTTTTAGCAGTGAAACTATAAGTGTACGAATACTTTCTTTTTGTCTCAAATTCGTGTAGTTTTTGCATTGCCCTTTTATTACGCCTGATAAAAGAATTCTTCATTCTCAGATGATGTTTGTGCTCCTGGTGGACTATTAAACAAAATAGATTTGTTTGTGGATCACGTCTGCCTATGAAGTTATTGCGAAAAAAACTAAATGTACAGACACTTTTTTTACCCACTCTATAACATACCTAGTTACAAGCGACGAACAAAATGGTCGCTCTTACCGTCTTTATCGTACGTCCCCTCGGAATTTTCACAAAAATGTTTCAACAGGTCCTCCGGAATGACAAATGCAACATTTTTTTTTATTACGCTCGCAGAATGCTACTACTTGGTTCAAAAAGTTCATCCACGTACCATTTTTTATCGGAAGCATTTCGCAACTCTTTCTCTACTCGTGGACGTGCAACGACGTAACATATCAGAGCGAAATGATATCCCGGTGTGTTTACAACATGAAATGGTATTTGTTGCCTCACGATGAAAACGGAAAAATGATAAAACAAGGTATCTTAATGGTCATGTGGAGACTTCGACAACCATGCGTGCTCACTGGAGGCAAATTTGCCCCCATTTCTCTGGAAACTTTCAAAAATGTTCGTATTCTTCGCCTTGTAGTTTTGTAACATGACAACCCCCTCCCATCTTTTCCTCGCCTCGTCAATAACGCCAACTTACGATCTTGCAGCTCGTCAGTACGGCCGCCTCCTATCTGACGATATTGCAACAGATGAACGACGAGATCGCCTGAATCATCGCAAATTCCGCAAATTGTTTCTACCCCCAAGATTCTTTCTTCTTATCGCTGTATCCCTGCTACATCTTTTTTCCGCCAACCGTGCAAACGCAACCGTTCAATTAAATTATTCCTCTCGTTTCGGCCACTATCGAATTGCATCTTTCACGCGCGCCAATGCGCCTCACACAAGGATCAAGTAATTGGAGCGTGTCCAAAAGGCGTCGCGACAAAATCACAATGAAAAAGAATGAAAGCAAAACAGGGCAGAGAGTTCCGAACATCTGAGGAATCGACGACTCTCGCACTTGGCAAAAGTTTTTCTTTTTGTTCGATAAAAAGAATTTAGTTTCGCGTGACGGACGTTCGTGGGTGGGGGGGTTCGATCGACCGCGAGGGGTATGTCAGGTTTGATGCTCGAGACGTATAATCACGAGTACAGCAACGATCGAGAGGCATTTTGCTCCGGGTGGACGCGGCCTGACGGAACGCGGACATCCTCCCGTCGCGACCACGCGAACATGGCGTCGGTCTCGAAGACGCAAATGTCCATCAAAATGACGGGATTTTTCTTGAGATTTGTCGGCTTTTGGATATCGACGAATTCAAGGCAAAAATTGTTACTCGATATCGCACTGGCGTATACCATTGCAGCCGTTCTAGTTGGTGCCGGTATCGTATTGATGGATTTGTATTACTCGATGGATGATTTTTACGTGAGTGAGCCTGGATTTTTTAACGGCGCGAGCTTTCGCGTTGACCATTTTTTGAGTGGTAGAAAAAAAATGACCTTACCACCGACGCACAGAAATTTGCATACGCCCTTGCGAACGTCATGACCGTCCTCGCGGTGCTCTTTAAGCTCTTGGTGTTCACATTCGAGCGTGAAAAATTCCTCGATCTTATAAGATACAGTCAGGAGAACTTTTGGAACGTCGAGTACGACGAGATCGAGGCAAAGATCCTCGAGGATTGTGAAAACAAGTGCGTTGTCTTTGTTTTTACGTTCACTGCATTTGCCCAAAGCACCGTTTGCAGCTATACCATAACGCCCATAATCGGTGAGTCCTTCGAATAGTTTTATTTTTTCTTGTCTTTTGTTTTTTTTTTTTTTCAACGATTCGCCAAGGAAAATGTAATCTCGTCGCACCAGTGCTTTAAACGAATTCTTCCATTTCCGACTGAATTCGCGTCCGATAGACCAAAACGTTTTTCCAATATTTCGACGACTTTCTTCCTCCGTAAAACGATAATTTGCATATATGTGTGTGTGTGTGTATCTACACGTTGCCAGAGAACATTGGTAAAAACGAGACGGACAGAGTTATTCCCTTCAACATCTGGCTCGATCTGCCCGTTACGTCGACACCGTACTTTGAAATTCTCTTCTTAGTAGAGGTATCGATGAATCAAGATACCTAGTCGTGTTTCGCGCCACCAGCGACTTCAATATCATTCACATTTACGCATACACGCTACTTGGCATTGAAAAAACAAATCCATAGCTAAAAAATGAAAAATGGAAAATGAAAAACAACGATATAAACTAATTGTAAA
Organism: Ophion costatus; assembly: GCA_951751655.1. Taxonomy (NCBI): domain Eukaryota; kingdom Metazoa; phylum Arthropoda; class Insecta; order Hymenoptera; family Ichneumonidae; genus Ophion; species Ophion costatus. The sequence continues at coordinate 42,278,373 of OX632361.1, forward strand.
CTAATTTCGTGGAAACGGCCTTTACTCTAGATACTATCGCTGTATCACATTGGCGTTCTCTACTTCTGTTTCGACAATCTTCTCTGCATTCTCAACGTCCACGTACACGGACAATTTCGTATTCTCTGCCATCGGCTGAAGGGTGTATGCAACATGAGAAGCGAGGACGCGTCAAACCGAGCCGAGAGGGCCGACCTTGACGGAAGATACGTTCGCAACGCTCGCGATGCAACGAGAAAACTTGGTGAATTCGTAAGACGGCACGAATCCCTCATAGAATTTATCGACAAGATCGAAGCCGTTTACAGATTGACGATACTCGCTCAAGTCCTCGTATCCAGTGCCCTCATCTGTCTCGTCAGTTATCAGGCTTTTCTGGTTGGTACTCAAACTTGCTCCTCGTACGATAAACCTCGTTCAACGAAGGAATACGCGTTTTCGCGTAAAGTGCGTTGATCGCGGTGCGCAGGCGGGCGGACTCTTTCTCCGTAGGGTAATCTTCATCGCGCACAGTGCCGGTACGTTTACTCAACTCTTCATGTTCACGCTCACCTGTCACGACCTGTACGAGGGTAGTCTACGGGTCGCGGACGCGGTCTACGAGTCAGGGTGGTACTTGCTCAGGTCGAACGACGCGTCCGCGAGGAACCTGCAAAAGAATCTCATTATGATAATAAGGAGAGCCCAACGACCCTGTCGTCTCACCGCATTTGGATTCTTCCCGATAACATTGGACACTTTCATGAAGGTCGCTTTGCTTCTTGCGTTTTCGTTTCTCGCGCTCTACGCCCCATCCTCTCATTCCCCGTATTTAACGAATTTGCACTTGCAGATAAACAGTACAGCGGTTTCGTATCTGACCCTCCTCCGACAGAGGGCCGGTTAATAAGCAGCACGGGGAAGCTCGCGATTGTCACGCAAAAGAACAATATACCTATGCGGAATCTTGCGGCTTCGATCGGAGGCACGATGCGAGTTGTATCTTTGAACGTCTTATCGTTTAAACGGCAAAATTAAATGACATTTAAGAAGTATCAAGTTGCGAGTTTTTTTCCGTTGCTTCGCAGCTTCGGTCAACGAACACAGATCGACCGAGCACGGATAAATTTCATACTTTGAGACGTGCAATGAAAAAAAAAAATGCTATTCGGTGTGGATTATAGAGCTCCGATTGTAAATGCAATGGGACAAGAATAGCCGATTGCCTCGCGTTTTGCGTTATCCTCGGTCTAGGGCATAGAGAAGCAGCGGGTGGTGAAGCAAGGTGGGAAACGAAGAAAAAGCAAGAAAACGGTGAGTCACCGGATACCTCGTAGGTATTTCCGAACGAACAGCATTTCCGGAGTGTCAAGCGCCGGTGACACGAGCAGACATGATAAAAAAACTTTCCTCGGACGTTATCCGTCAGTAGTCAGTGATGACGTTCGCGTGTCCCACGGAGAGACGACGCCGACGCGAACGACACGCGATCGCACACCCTCCCGCGATAACATTGTCCGATTTGGTCCTGGCGATTGGAATAAAAGGGGCTCAGTTGCCGTTGGGTTTGCCGCTTCCTATAACTAGAATCATAGGAGATACGAAAATTATGCACATTTTTGGCCTCGACGATATACCGCGGCTTTGTCATTCATTCGGTATAAAATCCTGGTGCGGAGGGTTGAGAACGAACGGAGATGCCAAACGTTCCCGGTTAAATGCACTTGAACGTTTCTCGTGAAGGATAATAACGCAGCTGGACTATGAAACGAGGGAATAATTTTGTTCAATCGAGCGATGCAATATATCGAGCTTTGCTGCGTAGCGATATCATTTGACTATTTGTCGCTCTGACATTTACATTTTATTACATCGAACTCCATTCGCACTCTAACGCTGGTCAATTCGTACCGAGCTTCATTAATTTACCGCCCCTACCACGATAATTAATTGTACGCGACAATTGGAAATTACATACGATAGATGCTCGCGTTTGGCTCGGTGCGGCTACGCGAGGAAAAAAACGCTCGCAATACGAGCAACTTGCGTTGCACGATGGATTTTTAACGAGAGAATCGCATCCGCGATCGGCGTGTTCGACAATTTCAGCAGGGCTCAGTCTCTCCTGCACCTCCTCTCCTGCTCGTTTGAAGAAAAAAATACGCGTCCTTGTTCGCGAGGGAAAATACAAGCAGGTCGTAAAAATCGAACGATAGGTCCCTTGCTTGCTCGTAGAAAAGTTTTTGTCGTCTCTGAACAGCGCCGCGTCAATTCGAGCGACGACGCGACTCGATTTCTAGCTATTACCCGCTATTACCTGTAATCGTCGCGTGTCATACGGACGTATAGCGACAGTCGCCGGATCGGAGGAGACCCGTCATGGCAACTTCCGATTTCAGCGATACCCCGGCGATAAGATCGACGCGCTTCTTTATGAAGTTTGCCGGTTTCTGGATCTGGAAGGATCGACGCGGGAAAATCACAATGGATCTATTGACGGGCTACACTCTCCTTGCAATTTTTTTCGCTTGGGGCATAACGGGATCGGATTTGTGGTTTTCCCGAAACAATTTTTACGTGAGTCGACAAAAGCGCTCGAAGAATTCTAACAACGCGTATAAGAAAAAGTTCCAAAGACGAGACTCGTGTGCGGGATCGGAGAAGATCGGATCAGCGTGTGGATCGTTTGAACGCAACCAAAGTTCTATTTGCATCTTCGTTTGCCCATACGTTTTTGTTTCAACGGAAGCGATCTTTTGTCAAACATTTGTATTGTAGATCGCGCTAAATGAGTATCTTAAAGAATAGCGTACAAACTAAAGCAATTGAGAAATATGAATTTTCATTGGTAACGAAGGATGACGAAGGATTCTCGTGGAAGAAACCTTGTGAATGAGCGATACATCGGAAAAGCCCCTTTTCGCATATCAGTTATATCTACTCGCGGATTTATCGATATTCCGATAAAGTTGGGCTCTCGGGTTTTCAGCAAGCCGCCTATGCAGCCTGTAACGCAATGACGGTCCTCGTTATTGTCGTCAAGCTGAGCGTATTTTCTGTACGACGCGTCGCCTTCATGAATCTCATCAAATTTTGCCAGGAAAACTTTTGGAGAGGAAATTACGAGCCGTACGAGGAGAGGATATTGAGAGAGTGCGAGAGCCGATGCATCTTATTCGTCGGAATGTTTACCTTCTTCGCCCAATGCACGGTATTCACTTACGCGCTGCATCCCATACTCGGTGAGCTGACGCGTGCTTTTTTTAGCCTCATTCCTCTATCGCAATGGCGAAGCTAATCTTTCGAGAATTATTTCCTATCTGTGTGTCCGATTTGCAGAAAGTATGGGTAAAAATGAGACCGACAGGATACTTCCGTTCAACATTTGGCTAGACTTTCCGATAACCTCCACACCCTACTACGAAATTATGTTCTCGATCGAAGTATATACGTTTTCATTATATCATTTCCACCTGACGGAATGAAATTCGTTTGCTTCGAAGTATAAATGTTTGGCCGAAATCGCTTCGGGCCGCGATTGCTCGCGAGCAACTCGTCCGAGTGCCGGTGTAAACTCCCTACATGCCGGATCGAACCCTTATCGAGCGACTCTTTCTCCTTTCAGACGCTATCCTTGATTCATTCGGGCATTTGTTACTTCTGCTTCGATAATTTTTTGTGCCTGATGATGGTACACGCTGCGGGACAATTTCGAATGTTGCAACGGAGACTGGAGCTCGTCTGCTCTCGCCCCGACGGAGAAGTATCTTACGACGAAGCAGGAGGCCCGAAATTCGAGGGCGAAAAGTTTACCGAAAAGCCCAACCGCTACTGGCAATTTGACAATTGCATTCGTCGGCATCAAACTCTCATTCGTTTCACGCAAACGGTCGAGGACATGTACACATTCGTCATACTTGGCCAGGTCACAATATTCAGCCTTCTCATATGCCTCGTCGGTTATCAGGCAGTACTGGTGAGTCTTGCCGACCGCAACGGCAAAACATCGATCGCGTTGCTCGATCGTGTCGACAGTTTAAAATGATGGAATTTCCTTCGAGGCCGAGGGAAACCTCTCAAGAAGGATGATTTTCATCGTACACAGTGGCGGTACGTTCACGCAATTGTTCATGTTCACACTGACGTGCGACGACTTGATGCGAGAGAGCGAAGCGGTAGCGGAGGCGGCCTATCGCGCCCGCTGGTACTGCTCCCGGCCCGATTCTTCTCGCAGGATATTCACCAAAGATCTCATGTTCGTTATAACGAGAGCGCGACGGCCCTGTTGCCTCACAGCCGGAGGATTCTTCGCTGTCTCTTTGGAAACGTTCAGAACCGTGAGTTTCTTTTTTCGTCCGTTAGCCGGCCTATCGCCGTTCAATGGCGTTTTCGCCGCAATTATCCTCGATCGAGTCTTTCTATCGCAGATACTGAGCACGGCCATGTCCTATCTGACGCTTCTGAGGAACGGCCAACAGACCGATTCACACTGAAGAAACGAGACGACGCCTCAGGCGGAAAATACGATCGCGATAATCGATATAAATCTGTTGGACGAGATGAGAGAACGAAATAAAGCATCGTTGCTCCCCACCGAGTCGTTTGCGCGATTTTTCAGCCCTGCCGCGCAGTCGCGGTCGCGCGGGAGGAGGCCGCTTTTATCGGCCGGTATCGCGCAAACGGCGCATCGCGAATAACCCCGTCCTCATCGCAAAGACCTTTCCTCGAAGAAGCCTCGAATTACACCTTGCGATACGCTTTGCCCTCTAATTATCGTCGCGCGACGGAAAGTCCCTTCCAATCTGCGAACAAAAAAAAACGTTATCCCACGGACGAGACTCTTGCCATGACAAACGAAAGTCGACCGTTCGGAATAAAAATTATTGAGGCAAGATTAAAGAACGGGAGCGATCCGGTCCGATACGAGAATAAAAAAGGAGGATAACCTATCGGTGTAGTCGATCGCACCATGATTATTTTACTCTGGTGCAATTTTCAGGGGCGTTGAGTCAGTCTCTCATCTGGTCGACGTGACCGACCAGAGTACTCGCACTTTTTCAGCTATGGAATCAAAGAGCGTGGAAAATCATCCCGCGATCAGAATGACGCGCTTTTTCATGAAAGTCGTTGGCATGTGGTACGTCGAGAAAGTACGCGACAAAATAATATCGAATATCGTTCTCGTCTACACTATACTGACCATGCTGTTCGCTCTGGTCATTATGGGAACAGATTTTTACTACTCTTTGGGTGATTTGCACGTACGTATAAAGACTGCCAAAAGCGTGTATCGGTGGTGGTGGTGGTGGCGGCGGTGGCGGTGGCGGTGGTGAGAATCGTATCGATCGGCTGTTATTGTCATCAGGCGGTAACTTACAACGCGCCTTGCTTGATAACCGTGATAATGGAACTTTTCAAGCTCCTCGTATTCGTGTACAATCGCCGGAGGGTCATGGAGCTCAACGCGTTTACGGAAAATACTTTTTGGAAGACGAAATACGAATGCGTTGATCTCTCGATCTTGAACGACTGCAACGTTCAGACGATCCGAACGAACGTTCTACTCGTCATCAACATGCAAGTGATAGCGTGGCATTACTTGAGCATTCCAATGTTTGGTGAGTTAAATTCAATGGTAAATATTCCACCATCCTGGATTCACTCGTGACTAAAAACGCCCTCAAAATCGTATGTATATATATATATATTTGCAAGAGGGCGTGTCTTTGCATAATAAGTTTTTTCCATCTCGTCTCTCACCGCCCCAAATACGCTTGGTTGTGGATGAAAATTAATCATCGTCCGAGCCTCCTCTAAATTTCACCCACCACCGTATATTTATTTGCCTCTTATCCCTCTCGATCGGCTTCCCATATTTTCCGGCGATTCCGTACGTTTGCGCCCGCAGAATCTGTGGGTAGAGACGATTCCGAGAGGGTGTTACCGTTCCGAATGTGGTTCGATCTGCCGTTTACCGAAACTCCGTATTACGAGATTACCTTCACTCTTCAGGTAGGCACGGCTACTTTTTCGAAAAGCTCGCGGAAGCGAAAGTTTTTTATTTTCTTTGTGACGACGTTCAGGCCGCGGGTACCTTGAGCGTGTCCATCTGTGCGACGACCTTCGCGTCATTTCTCTTCACCGTGTGCATTTACGCGACCGGGCAATTCAAGATATTGCAGCGCCGAGTGGAAACTTGTTGCGAGGAGTATGTGAAAATTGAGAGGAACGACTGCGGCGATCGTGCGAAAAATCAGGCTCCCCGAGTCACCTACGGCAATCTAATTGATTGTATAAAGCAACATCAGTTGCTCGTCAAGTACGTAGATCGGGTCGAGAGCTTGTACTGTTACATCATGATGGGTGCAGCTTTGGGAGCTATTCTGCAAATATGCTTCTCGGGATTCCAAATTCTCCTCGTAAGTTTACATCCGTTGAACGGCTTACCGCCCGAGAGAATCGAATTTCTTTTCAATCCTTGTCTAATTTTTCGAGGGGGCCGACGAATCCTACATGCGCACCGCCCTGAGCATCGAGTTTTTCTGCGGTGCCGTTATCCTCTTGTATTTATTTTCATGGGCGTGTCACGAGATAGCTCAAGAGAGTATGGCGGTCGCCGAGGCGGCTTACAGAGGATCTTGGTACGCTTTGCCCTACGAAAATCAGTGGGGAAAGGCGTATAGGAGTGCGAGTCAATTGATGATCGTCCGAGCGCGGAGACCCTGTGTCCTCACAGTTGGCAAATTTACTCCAATGTCACTCGAGACCTTTACGTCGGTTTGTACTCCGATAAACCATTCGTTGTGAATTCTTCCATTCAACCTTTTGTATTTGTTTTTGTTTTGTCTGTTTGTTTGTTTCTTTTTCACAGGTATTTAGCACGTCGCTATCGTATTTCTCCATTCTCAGGCAAATGAACGAAGATACCGATGAGTAAGCTGGGCTATGAAAATACGCTGTCAACGAGTCAAGCCTCGTTCCAACGCTCGGCCACGTCCGAATTTTATTATCTCTTATGCGTAGGGGTGAGAAATGTACGAATAATGCAGGGCTTTACACAACTGTCGTTGAATACCTTCAACTTGCCGGTTAATCGTGCATTCTCGTTGTTAAGTTTTTAAACGGATCATCATTTTTGCCAGCTTGCCTGGGTAAATTGATATCTACAATCAGGGCCGAATTGAAAGATGTCGAGGCCCTGTAGCAACGGAAAAGCTGCAGGCCCCGAATTATTTAAAAAAACAAAAAAAAATTATGTATACATGAGTGCAGAGCCGAGAGTGGAATGAAAACGACAAAAATCAACGGGCGATGATTCAGTGAGGCAAGGTTTTTTCGCCAAGGCGTCTGAAAATGTGCATTTTTTATATTTCTTTTGCAAGTCCTCATCGATGTATTTTTCAGCCCCTGAACATTGCACCGTTATTATCCCTTCAAAAGTAGACAATTAAAAAAAATCCTCAACGGTTTGTGTTTGTGTGTGTGTGTGGGGGGGGGGGCATGTTTCTTCCGTTCAGCTGACGTAATTTGACCCTTCGAAAATATCGCAATGATACTCGTAATTTGCGTAAAATTCGAGTAAAACAATCCGGCGCATTTTCAATAGATAAAACATTTTTCATCAGTCAGCTCCACTAAAATGGTTTGAAAGTCGGTAAGAATTTTTTTCAACCCTTGTGGTTGCTTTTTCACAATTGCCAATATCGATACGTTTCAAACAGCCGTAGGATCGGTTCTGTTTGATTGACGGGTTTTTATTGGGTGCGATTTGAAAAGCTTTCTCACAGACGTGGAGTACCTATGGCGTTGAATTCACCCCGACATCTCCATTAGTGTCCCGGAAAGTACACTTAAAAAATGGCCGCAAAAGAGGTATGTAAGGAAAAATTAGTAAAAATCGACGATCGTCTTTTGAAATACTGCCAAAAATTCGAAAAATCAAATGGCATTTGAAAGAGAAAACGGTTACAAACCAAAAAAAAAATATCGACCATCCACTGAGCTCACTTATTTTCGGCCACTTATTTTCGGCATAAAAAAAAATCCATTTTTAATTTACTTTTTTTTCATTCAGTTCCCCGGAAAAATTGGCGAAAATCGCTATATGATCAGAGTTCAACAAGTCAAACGGCATTTAAAAGATCAAACGTTATAACAAAAATAATGAGCACAGAGTGGAGTTTCAAATCAAAACGAAAAATAAATGACTGGTGATTGAGTGAGGAAACTGTTTTTTAACTGACATAGGCAGCCTACAACTATCTTTCGTACAATATGAAAAATATTTTTCTAGTGCTTGAATAATTGATTGCGAAAAAAACAAGATGCTTTCAAACAGCATACATGGATTTTGTACACGAGAAGAAATAAAAATATTAAATTCTGTGTTCAGGCGAAAGGAATTTAGTGAGTCTTTTTCAACGAATAATCATTGATGATTTCAGCGAAACTCACAGCCCCCCAAGTAAATCACTCTCTATGCTGAAGTGTAATGAACTTATATTTTATTGTTGTTCGCACCTTTTTTTTTGTAATTTTCATTCTTGAAAGTGAGCCCTCTGCCGTGCAATTCGACACCATCAATGACAAGTACAGTCTCAATGGAATTTCACTGCCAGGGAATGTAGCTGAAAAATGGTGATTTTCAAACATTTGATAATAGAACAACTCCCTAAATAGGTCTTTTCCATTGTCCTTCTTCTGTATCGATCAATTAATTATACAAATTGAACCAACTCGTTTCCAAGACTGGCTTCCACATCATCTTTCCAAACTCGAACTAATTCGTCTGCTGCGGCCGGAGGCGTATCCAGGACTTGCTTGGGGGGGGGGGGGGGGGGGCAGAATTTTCACTTCAATCGACTTCAAACATGTCGAAACTGTATACCGTATACCTACGAAATTTTCGCGGGCGCGTCGCTCGTCTGCAATCTTTCCCTATCCTAGCATAGCAGCTCTAAGCTCACTTCGTTGGCCTTGAAAAATTCATATTTGGCAATCCTAAGAATAAAATAATAAATATTTTGACAAAATGAGTTAAATGTGCACATCCGGGTTAAAGTTTTGCCGAATACACGATTTGGTTGATTTTGTTTTTTTTTTTAATCTCTTTTGGGTACTCATTTATTTAGTTTTACAAGATTTATTTCGTCAGATACATAAGTACGACTTGTGTCGTGTTCTTAATAACTCCTCCACAGTAAAATTACCAAACTTCTCAACTGGACTTTAACTTTCCAAATAATACCCTATGAAATTAGCATATTCTATTGACTGACTTGTTTGTCACTCAAAACATTTATGACATTTCTATTGACTTCGCCCCCTGGGCCTGAATTCTGCAGGACAGACCGGTCGTCCCACACACATATCACGCTTATCGTAATTGCTAACCCAAATTTATAGAACGTATTTGGCAGATTTGCATAACATTTTTATGGGACCAGATCGCCGTGTTTCCCTATACAGCATAGAAAGAACCATCCAAATTGGATCAGCCAACACGGCATACTCGATGTACATACAAATAAAAAAATAATATCAATACATAGCTGCCGGACAGTTTGAAGCCGGTTTCAAATGGTTTTATTTGAAACGCTCGAAATTAAAATTACCCACTTGTAGTTTCAATGCTATTCTGTATCAATTTTGTAGGTACTAATATTGAAATGTCAATATTGTAATAATGTAATTTTATTTTCAGACATTTTTCCGTTGACGTCCATCGTAGCTGCGCCATCGTAGCTACGGCGTACATATTTTCCGCATCTACTTCTCTAAGAGATGAAGGAATCCAAATGGCGTATGCATGCAGTCTTTCAGTCCGAGAAACAGATAGCTGATCGATCGCTGGGACAAAACTTGATATCTAAAATTTAAAAAGTCTACGACACACAGGTTAAACTCTATTTTCATTTACACAATTTTTGACTAAACTATTTTTAGATAAACACCATATACTGACCGGTGCAAGCCCCTGGCGCTACGTACTGAAACTTTCATAGGCATTTTTCACCAGTTATAAAGAACAATATGAGTTAACAAATATTTCTGTTATCTAGACATACCGCCAAATTTTAAGAAACGAACGGTTGGCTCGAATTACGTGACATTTAGAAAATCATAATCCTTCGAATATATATATATATATATATATATATATATACATATATATAATATATATAAATATATATATATATATATATATATATAAATATAAATATAAATATATATATATATATATACATATACATATATTTATAAAGAATTCGTCGTGTGTGGCTTTTCTTGGGATTTTTTTTACAGAAATGTACTTTGAAATGTCATTCTAAAAAAGTGCTTCACAAGAGTGTGATAATTTTGTTTTCTTTGTCCGATCTGTTGCTTAATATTGTTCACACTGTTGTATACGGCGCATCAGCAAGTTTAACGAAAAAAATCGAATTGTGAATATCCCTCATTCGTAGGTGAGACCGGGGCTTTTATACAACTTATACACAACTGCTTATAATTACGCAGATAGACAATGATTATTATAGTCCAGTCGGAATGTACATGAGACCTGTTCTCGGATGCCAGCACGACGCCAATTTTTTTGTAGGTTCTGTGGGTTACCAGGAAAGTACCCTAAAGTTTCCCAAAAAATAGTGTTTTGCGACCACGAGGGATTGTTAAAAACAAAAAACTTGGTTTTTTGATATCTTTTTGGAATTGGTTTTATCGAAAGATGCTTCCTACAAAAGTTGTGCCGAATTACGTCACCTATAAAGTAAGTCCCATACAAAAATCACGTAGGAATAGTAATTTAACGGCAAATCGCCGGGGAACGATTTTTTTCTTCTTTTGCCTGTACTTCGTTTATCAATGCACTTATTGTGTTAGTGTTCTGAAACTCAATCAGCATCTAAAAAAATCTATCCCCAAAAGATATCTTTAAATTTTATTGAGCTAGGTCATTCAGTTGAGTAATTACCCATTCCCATAAATCCGGCACCTCCTCATAGCAAGTGATGCAGAAGGACGACATGGGTAAAAAAATTTACGTGATGATGATTAGCGTGTACATTGAAGATCCAGTGCGAAAAAGTAATTTTTTTAAATGTTCTTTTCTTCGAACATTTGAAATTTTCGCTCATAAAGAAACTCAATTATGTACTTAAATCTTAAGACTACTTTTAATATTATTTTAGATTCTTGGAGGTCGTGCGAGACGCGCTATTTAAAAAAAAAGTAACTCGAGATCTTCATTACAAGGGGAGATATAATTATTTTTGCGTTTCTTCAATTGATTATTGTTGTTATCAACATTTTCGTGTTTTTCAAAGTAAGGGGCATTCCGAATAACTTAAGGCATAACATGCAATATGATAAAAACTCGTTGGACGCACAGATTGAAGCCGATCGCGCGTGCGCGTGAAATAGGGAACGGCGTCGTCGGTGCGATCGGCCGGCGGGGCAGTGGGGGTACCGCCTGTCCCGCCGCAGCACCCCTCGCCCAGCTTAGTTAACTATTTAGATATCTCCCTCGAACATGGTAGTACGAAAATGTTTTTTTTTAATTCTGCGTTTTTTTCTCGCGCCTTCGAAGATGCCCTTGAGAATCAGGATTTTTCAGTATTTAACCCAATAATTGTTGTTTGAGTGTCATTTTCACGCGAACGAGCTACAAATGATCCTTTATTAGAAAGATAAGCACCTTAACTTTATTTAACTTAATATTGTGATTTTTTTTCGTAGAAATAACAATTATGTATTTACCATAATGAGAAAGACTGAAAATTAAATAGAGTGAACATAATATACGCTCACCTTTCCAATGTTAGATCATTTGTAGCTCGTCCCCGTGGAAATTACAGTCAAACAATGATGATTCGGGTACTGATATACTGCTAAGTCCTGATTTTTTGAGTATTCACTGGGTTAGCACTGTGTAGTAGACATGCCATGCAAGCAATATGACGGTGCATGTGCATGTTTCTCACTAGGAAACCGTTTCGGGGGTCCCCCGTCCATTTCGTTCATTTTTACAAGTGTTATTCTTCATCGAAATCGAGACACGTATTTTGTTTATCGGCGGAAGAACAGATTTAAGGGGTGACTCTCGCCCTCAAAGTTGGGCACCCTCCGAGTTTCTTTCGCAGTTTCGCATGGTTCCAGTAAATATATTCGGATGAAACCAATTCGAGTAAGCAATGCATATAGCGAATCATGAAAAATTCGCCTTTTCCAGTTTCCAGGGGGTGAATAGAGGTAAAATCATAGGGGTTGAGAGTAAAAAAAAAACGTGTAACTCGAACACTTTTTTTCATCTCGATGGAACCAATTGCATTCGAAGCGCTTAAAAAAGTAGAAGATACGGGTTTTTGCGTTTACGAAAAAAAAACCTTTACGCCTGTATCCCGTGCAGAAAATTGACAGGGCATCCCTCATAAAAATAAGCCCTTGAAGGCCCTTATATGGCAATCCCGACAGGGATTGCCACAATAGGGCCCCCGAGTCGAAATTTTTAGCCTCCTCTGAACCTTCGCAGGACCTATTTCTTTTGTAATACACAAGCCGCCGGCCTTCGTTGAACCTACCAACCCCCATTTGTCGAGTTCAGTGCCATGAAGAGACCTCCCCTTGGTCCAGTGTAGCCTCTAATAGACCTCTCAAACCTTCTTTCGACCGCCAGTTTCAGTGAACGTGCAGAGCACAGGCCTTCTTACCCTGCTTTCGATCTCAAATCCGTTGCCTCGACCCCACCTAACCTGCTTGCGGCCCAAATTCCATATCTCCTCCATCATCATTCCATTGTGGCCTGATCGATAACCCGTTCGATGACGAAAAAGATACGTTTTCCCTGATTCCCCGAAGAATGGCACAGGTAAATATGCGTTATCAGATGATGAATAAATACTTCACAATTAATAAAAATACATCGTCACCTTATCAAATTATTAGTGCACCATTAATATGCGAAAACAATCTAATTTTCTTAATATCGGTTTATTATCATTTTATAGGTGATTCATAGAAGAATGCTCGCATATGCAGTCTGACTCCAGTTCCATCGAATTTATGGACGTCACAAGTTTTCCGGCGCGAAAAAAATCTCACAGGAAAATTCTTCAAAAATTCCAGGCTATCCTGTATAAACTTACGCTGCTTATTTACATCTTTGATATTTCCTCTTAAACCCTATAGTTCTAGAGTTACATTGAATTTGCCAGAATGTCTTTTTTTAGCCAAAAATGAAATACCTTTGCGAAAAAGAATTGTACGAAACTTTTCAAAAAATGAAAATGGAGCTCCTGCTACCTCGTTCAAGTTTATCATGGATGTACATGACAAAAAAAATGTCCACAATTCTCAATTTTCGATGGTCGAAAAAAGCCGAAAAACAGTCACGTACAAAAATGCGTACTGGGTCAAAAAATGCATTAAAAAAATATATCAAAAAAGCAAAATAAAGCTGGATTTGTTCCCTCCAAAGCGCCGTTCGGTAGATTTGTTTATCTTTTTTTTACGTAGCTATGTAACTTTTAGTGCGGCAAGAAATATCGACTGGTGTATCCAAACTTTTGAGCGGCAGTTTATATTATACATATATACTATATATACATATATTGTACTTGAAATATGTGTTTGCATTAATATATTCGAATATACGTTACTGGTAAAAAATTTCGGACACTTCAGATAATTGCAAAACTTTCAATCACTTTGGATAATTGCAAAATTATGTTAGAATAATTAATTACATAGAGCTCTATAGTATCTTCGTAAAATACTAAATTATTTATTTCATACCTTATTGCATATTACTCTAACATTATTTGGCAATTATCTAGTGCTCACCAGTTTTGCAATTATGTGAAGTGTCCGAAAACTTTTGGCTGGCAGTGTATATCTAAATAAGATATAATGTTGATATCTATATAAAACGTTAGCGTATTAATAATAATACCCTAACGTTTATGGACGATATGGATAAACCCCTGGAGCCTCTATCTATACATAGAGGATCCAGAGCGTTTACAGTGCGTCTACACTGACAGAAAAGTGCTATTTATTTTAACTGACCGCGTCTATTTGATTTTCTTTTATTTAACTAGGTTCTTCGTAGAACTAAATTTTTCCTATTGCATTTCATTATTATAATTATTTATTTCAATATATTCAAATGATTGATTCATTCAAATCAAAATTTAATAACGTCTAATAGTTGAATATTTCATTTGATTTCCATTCATTTGTGATGTCGTTAGATCTGTTTAAAAAACAATTTAGTTGAATTTACTTGATGGATCTAGTAATTTTTTTAAACTTAAATTAAATACAATTTTCGTAGAGCAAACCATTTTTTAAAATTTGATTCAACTAATGGTCTGTCTTTGTTGGAACACTTATGTCAAAGGGGCATGGGGGTAGAAAGGTTGGAGAGAGACATTATATACATATATATGGGTTATGTTTGAAAAATGTATAGGATGTTATCCGATAAAACTCTCTATCTATCACAATGATATTAACTAATTGATATAGATCATGTGATACAACAAACAATTATAGGTATTTATTTGGTCTCCTATCCCATATCTGCGACTAAAATGTTATAAGCACTCGGTAGCATAGGGGCAATGTGCGTAGCTATGAATAGGAAGGTACTTGGTTCGAATCTCATATAGGTAGGTGAAATATTTTCTTCGAACAAAATCATAGCAATAGGTTAGGGAATGACGAATTACGATGAAAAATCGTTGTGGTAAAACTCTGAATTGAGAGATTCATTTTATTTTGGATTTATCAAATATTTTATGCATATAGTACACGTAGACGTACAGTGTACATTGTAAGCAAAAATAAACATTTATATTGGTAGTGTACAGTAGGTCGAAAAGGGAGCCAGTAGGTTCGGCGGGAGCGCTCAACGTAGGCCCATCTAAGGTTCCGTAGGTTGAGTTGTGGACCTCATTGACCTCCTTTGAGTCAAAAAGTCTACTTTCTGCCATACCGAAGGTTCAACGGAGGCCCTAACGCATAGTGTTTCCAATCACTGTACCCGCCTTTAGATCCCCGATAATCTGCTATCGCCGATTTTCGCTCGGGAAAGGAAGCCTTCATTTTGCGGGTCGAAAATTTTGACTCGGGCCAGGTTTGGGCATTATAGGAAACGGATCAGCATACATAGCTTGGACTAAATCGTTTGTGGTATTTTAATTACTACACTCAATTATTCGATAATAGGTCAAAATAGGATAAAAACGTGAGGACATTAAAAATTATTATATATTACATTTACAAATGCTTCAAAAAATTACATATTATTCTTATTGCTTTATTCACTCATGGAGTGATGCCAGGGCGTATGTTTTAACAATCCCATCTGGTTTTTCTTTACATTTTTATAGTGACTATTTTTCGCCGAATACTTTCCATATGAAAAATTATTTCTTCCGAAGATTTTGATGATATTTTCCACTCAAGAAACTTTACCCGATTGTGTAGGATAAGTCAATAGATCGGTTTTCGTTTTCCAGATATTACTTTCTAACAAAAAAAATTCTAGGCATTGATTGGATCCGAATATTTGTCTAATTTCTACTACACATTCATTGCTTAAAAGCACAACGTTATTTGGCGTGGTAGTGCTAATTGTAGTGCTATTATTATAAATCAATTTTTTGGCAATTATTTTCTCGGCTTTAATCACCTTTTTCGTAACTGAACTTTCGGAGGAATTTCTCTTGGCCGCTCAAAGAAATTGTCTTTTTCATTCTGTCTGCGACAAAATTGAACCAGATACCTATTTGGACTTCCAATGGAACGTTTTATTTTTCCAAGGTAATTTTCGAAGGGGAAGCAATTTATTATGCTCAAGTTGCATCCAAAATTATCAACGTCATCTACTACATGGCAAAGCAAACACCTACACTGACAGAGAAATTCTATTAATATTGACTAACCGCGTCTATTTGATTTATTTAAATTTGAATTATCTAGGTTTCCCGTGAAATCAATTTTTTCTTATTGCATTCCATTATTGGAATAACTTATTTTAAATATATTTATTTATTCAAATCAAAATCTATTTAATATCGTCCAATAACTAAATATCTTATTTAATCCTAACAAATCTGTGATTCGGTTTCATCTGTTCAAAAAACAATTTACTTGAATTCGCTAAAAGGATCTATTTGATTTTTTTTATTTTAATTAAATAGAATTTTCGTAGAGTCAATTTTTCTATTCCATTTTTTCTATTTAACTGAACTAATGGTCTGTCTTCATTGCAACACTCATATCTCATAACTCATAGAGAGAGAGAGAGAGAGAGAGAGAGAGAGAGAGAGAGAGGAATTATATACATATATATATATATAGGTTATGCGCGTGTTATTCGATAAAACTCTCTAATTATCACAATGATATTAACTAATTGATATAGTTTATGTGCTACAGCAAATAATTATAGGAATTAATTTGGCCTCTTATGGCATATCTGCGACTAAGATGTTACAAGCATTCGGTAGCATAGGGGCAGCTCGCGTAGCTATGAGTAGGTAGGTAGGCATGACGAATTACGATACAAAATCGTTGTGGTAAAATCTTAATTAAGTGCTTAATTTCATTTTGGATTTATGAAATATTTTATGCACATAGTACACTTAGATTTACAGTGTATATTGTAAGCAAATATAGATTTTTTTAAATCGAATATTTATTTATTCGATTTGAATATATTTGATATTCAAAAAGAATAGCTGAAACGAATAAAAAAATATCTTTGAAACAAATAAGATCGTAGTAGGCCGTGAGGCAAGGAAAAAACCTATCTCATTTAAATAGATCCTATTTAAATAAAATAAAAAATTTGGCAGTGTATCGTGACCTTATATATGAACGGACACATATACGCAGAAACACATACATTTACACACACGTGAGCATATCCATTGACTGGGATAACTTATGGGCACACCATGGTTTACATGAGGCCTTGAAGGCCATCATTATTCTGCCTGTAAGGCCCCTCAGTAGCAAAGTGTGACCGGCCACTAAGGACCCATGTGAGGCTACCCGATTAGGGCCCTATTAAAGTTAAGGAAATTCTATATGGGCCCGACCAAGGCCCTAGTTCAATTTCCGCACGGGATATTACCTGTTCCGGTGTTTCCTTCTGATTTCGTTCATTTTTACATTGGAAAAACTTCAATCGGAAATAATTCGACAAAAAATTCGAAAGGGCTAAAATGAGAAGGGTTTTATACGGGTTTGTTTGGGTTTTTCGAAAGAAACCCTTTTAGAAGCAACTATACCTGTATAATACTGGTTCCAGTGTCGCTCCCCCCCCCCCCCCCCCCCCCGATTTCATTCATTTTTGAATATGCTATCCTCCATTGAAAGCACAACTGTAAATTTCATTTTGAGGGTGAGTTACACCTCTCAAAACTATTTTGCTGCCAATAAGAAAATACGTCTCTACCAGATTTCGATGAAGAACAACATATTAAAGACGGAGTGTCTCCACGTCCGGTTATTGGAAGAAATAAGCGTATGTCATTCGTCCGGATAGTGGCTCAGTTCAGGCCGTATTTCCAGTAGGCGTACATACTATTGTGATTTGTGTAAGATAGTATCCGGACAAATAACACGTATATAATCCTCCGGATAGAATGTGCTAACTATTCGGAAGTATAACTGACACGTAGTCATCCGAAGAAAATCTTTATAATTTTGTTTGGGTTTGGGTTGTTTAGTTGTGTTTGGTTTGGGTTGGTTGGTGTTGTTTGGGTTTTGTTTGTTTGCATTTGGGTTGGTTTGTTTGGTCGTGTGTTTGCGTTTGGGTGTATTTGTGTGATTTGGACTGGTTGGTTTTGTGTCGGTTTGTTTATTTGGGTTTCGGTTTGTTTTTTGGGGTGATTTGTTTGCGTTTATTATTTTGGGTTGATTTGTTTGGGTTTGTGTGTTTGGGGCGTTATACAGCGTGACCCGCGTGAAATTAGCCGCTGTCCGGACGAATAACATACGCTTATTCGTTCGATAACCGGGCGGGTAGCCTGAGCGTATTAAAAAATGAATAAAATCGGAGGGGAACACTGGAAACGGTATTATATAGGAGTAGTCACCGCCAAAGGGGTTTCTTTTGAAAAATCCGAAAACCCGTGTCTTACACTCTTTTTAGCTCTTATACGAATCTTTCGACTTTTAACCCCGGTAAATTTTCCTCACGTCCTCAACCGGAAATGTTTATTATTCACCATAAGCATTGAATTTGTTTTGTTTGAATATTTCGAATGAAAATGTGCGAAACTGCAAAGTCACTATGAGGTTGAGTTCCACCCCTTAAAACTGTTTTTCCGCGGATAAAAAATAATAACTAATTAAAATAGAAAAAAATAATAAAGAATAACATATTCAAAAATGGACGAAATACTTTTTCAAGCTCTTTCGAATGCAATTGGTCCAATCGAGATGAAAAAAAAAAAAACGTTTTCGAGTTACACGATTTTTTAAACTTTCAACCCCTTCAAATTTACCCTCATTCGTCCCCGCGGATCTGAAAAAAGCGCATTCTTCATTATTCGCCATAAACATTGTTCTCAAATTCGTTTCATTCAAACATCTCGATTGGAACTATGCGAAACTGCATAAGTCACTTGAAGGGTGCCCAACATTGAGGGTGATTTTCAACCCTTGAAACAGTTTTTCCGCCGATAAAAAAAATGCTGTCTCTTAGATTTCGATGAAGAATGACATGCCCAAAAATGAACTCAATCGGAGAGCAACACCGGAAACGGAGGCAATATGACGACGATATGTATATTTCTCGGTAAAACATCCCGCGAGCGCAATATGACGACGACATGCGTGTTTCTCACAGTGATACATTCCACGACGGCGATATGCATGTTCTTACTGATATATTCGATTAGTGCTATAGGACGGCGATATGCATATTTCTCAATGATACATTCCACGAGCGCAATAATAAGACGGCGATGTTCGTGTTTTTCAGTGATACATCCTATAACGGCGATTTACATATTTCTCAGTGCTACATTCGAAAAGCACAATATGACAGCGATATGCATGCTTCTCAGTGATACATTTGATGAGCGCAATGTGACGGCTATATGCATGTTTTTCCGTGATACATCTTATAAGCATCAGATGACGGCAGTATAAGTTCTTTTGCAGTAGTCTTTGCCACCGATTCACAACTCGTTACGAGTCAATTCCCATCCGTTGTCTTGCCAGTGAATCTCGGTGTAGTGTAATAATACTACACTTATCAGTGTAGTGTAATAGCACCCCATATAGAATGAAAAACAGATGTTGCTATAGAGAAAAGCCTTGATTCAAGAATGCCTTGCCCTAGTGGTAGGTTGTAATTGAATTGCTTGTTTGAGGAAGTTCGGCAATTTTGTGAATAAAGCCAAGGGTGAAAGTATTGAAATTTGGTTTATTTTTTTCCCCTCTCGACACGTACAGGCTCACACACTGAGAAAGTTCACTCGCAAGTAGATGGACATTAGAGACTTTAAACGGGAACTTAATGATTACAGAATCTCTATTTTCGCTTAAAAATTGTGCGGCGCAATTGATGTGTGCAGAGCTTAGAATGTTGTAACTGCGATTGGAAATTACACGAGAAATTTGTCCGAACGCTCTCACATTGATGTAGGTGGTGAAATTATGTTTTATTGAAAGCTGAGGCACGTGTTTGAAAAAAATCATCAAATTCAAATAGTCGCGGGTGAAACTCGACAAACATGATTCTCAATTTTTCATATAATTCTCTAACCTTACCAATCACCGATATTTAGTTTAGAAGAAAAACAAAAATTTCTCGTTGGCAGAAAATCCAGTTGTACCTGTTAATTTTTTTCATCATAATGCCGAACGATAACGGAACGGAGTCCGCGGTGGCAGCCAAAGCGGCTTGGAGGCACAAATCTGTACAACCCACGCCTCGAACCTGAAGTTCTTGTTAAACCGCTTGTGGAACGATTTTCGCAATCATTCGCATAGTTCGAAGAGAAACTTCTGCTCCTTTGGTGAGTTATTGCGAAATAATGACCATTCGAGGAATTTGGTTTAATAATAATAATGATCGACCAGTATTATCATCATCATAAACATCATCATCATCATCGTCAGCATGAGGGTATAAGTATCTTTGAAGGAAAAAAGCTGCGCCGGTTATACCGGTCGTGACGTGACTCTTGATAATCCATTGGATGGAACAAAAGAAAATTGTTAAAAATAATGGTGGGTAAGACAGTATCGATGAGGACTGGCTGATTTTCGGAAAAACCGAGTTCTTCATTTTACCGACGCGAGGTTTCGAAACGGTACGGAGGCAAGGCACATTTGTTGCAGAATGGCTTACTACCGTCGATACATTATCGATGGGGAAAAACCGTGACGCCGATAATGCAGGAAGAAACGGGACCGACAGTACGATTGAAATGGATGCGCAGGATTTCATTGTACCAACGAGCGATGAGATTGGAAACGAGTTTATTGATCGTAAGTTTGTCTTCGTTTATCATGCACAGATTACGACTACTCCGTCCAGCTTGTTAACGTATGGTGGTACGGTAGGCAATTTTTAGCTACCACGTACTATTTTGGACCATCTCGATACGCTCCTTCATCAATTTTATGCCGTATTCGTTGATCTCATTGTACCGAGGTAACCTTTTCTTCACCTCGTTGAACCAACGTGCGACGTTTCCATAGTCGGACAATTCAAAATGCAGAGCCTACAAAAATACGAATTGATGTACCGTAAAGGTAACCACTGGGTTATGTTGATACTATAATATACATGTGTGTGTGTGTGTGTGTGTGTGTGTGTGTGTGTGTGTGTGTGTGTGTGTGTGTGTGTGTGTGTGTGTGTGTCGATTACATCGAAATTCGAGGTAGAGGCAACAAGTGCAACGTCCGCTATAGTCATACAAGGACCAGCCACGTAGTCCGAATTCTCGAGGAAGCCATCCAATATTTCAAACGCCTTCTTGACACTCTCAAACTTGGCTCGATCAGGAACCTTTCCCTCAAAGTTTATGGGCTTCTGAAAAAGAGATGCCGCTGTCGTACGTTTTAACGGCCAAAAGTGTAGTAATTCAAAACAAGAAACTCGGATATTGAAGCTCACGTAGTATTCGTCGAAACTCTTGGTCAATGTTCCCATGTCAAAATAAAGTCGTTGATCAACGAGACTCCGAGCTTTCGGTTCTTTCGGATAGAGTGTCTCATCTTTGCCGTAACACTCTGCCAGATAAGACATTATCGCACGGCTGTAGAAAATCGTTTAAATCCCGTGTCTAATGAATTGAATTTGTCAGTGGTATGCTTTACTCGAAAACACTTCTCGACTTTGTAGGTTTGATTAATTACCTCTCCCACAAGTAGAACCCGTCATCGACGAGCAACGGTACGCAGTGCTGTGGATTCATCTGCGTCATTTTAGCGGGCGCACGCACGCAGACCGCACACACAGGATCGTTAATGACAACAGTAGCATAGGCCGAGACGGAAAAAATAGGCACAAGAAGAATGACATACTTGGAGAAATTCGAGGCGTAGGTGTTCGTCGTTCCGTATAGCAACGAGTTTGAGGCTGAGACGTAGGTCGAGTTTGGCCGCTAGCAGCAATACCGCTCGACAAGGTAAACTCCCGGGTGCATAGTACAGATCAAGCGTCATCTTTTAAAAGTTTCGCCCACGTTTTTTTTTCCCCCACGGAAGCAATCGAGCGGAGGAGCGTCCCCTTTCGAATGACTTTCTCGACACTTTGTCGGGTAAGACAGAGTTTCGCACGCCGAAGTGTCGAGTAATATTGCTCTAGCAATTTATCGGGAATGAGGGAGGAATTAAGGCGAGTTTCGCCAAGGATACTGATAAGTTAACGATAGTTGTGTTGCGCGCAAACAGGCGGGTAGAGAACGACGATAACGCAGGAACTCGTTATTTATTGTTAGCTTGTTTTGCGTCCCTGACGCGTTACTGCATCTTTTTAAAATGCTCTATAAGTGTGCACGTCGCCAACAACGAAAATTATTCGGCATGTAAAAAATATATCTCCATAACTGACTGTAATATAGAGTCTTTCAACGATAAGAGAACCGACTGACGCGTTAGTTGAACACTTTTTTTGAAATCAGAAAAGACAACAAACTTTTTTTCTTGTTGATTCGACTATAGGAAAATATTTACTTGTACAACTTTTGTATGGTCGGTGAAACATTCCGAGGCTTCTGTATTTGTGTGACACGAGAATAAGTACAACGAGACCGCACCAAACGAGTTTCACGATAGGGTGCGTTGCAAGACAAAAGTAGAGAATAGTATTCGATACTGTGGGTGAGGATGCTTTTGAAAAGACGATTGTCAAGGAGATATTCCAAAGGTAGAAGATACGGATATCTTCTACCTTTCTACGGATATGACTTCCGAGTGGTTCTATCGCTCACTCAGTCAGCCTCGTCGCGCTCTTTCCGCTCCATCCCAGCTTTCTCATCTATAATCTTCTTCAATATTTCCACTCCATCGCTGTTGGCCACTCTGTACCCGGGCACGCAACTTTTCATCCTTTCCATCCATTTGCCGACATTCTCGTGCCGTGACAGGTCAAATTCGAATGCCTGAAACAATAGCAGGGTTTGTGAGCGATCCAAGCTGCTCCTCTTCCATTAATCGATAATTCGGTTAGCAGCGAGCACAAGGTTCCCCGATCAACGAAGACGACGTCTTTGTTTTTTAAGTCGCATTCGATTGGCAGAGGAACTCTGCGGGAATAAATACTTTGAAAGAAGGAAGGGAAAGAAGGAAGAATGGAAGGGAACGGGATGGCGGGGGGCGGCAGTTACCTCTGCCGTTGTCACCGTAGCGACCAATGACAAATCGGCTATCGTCATGTTTCGTCCCGTAACGTAATCCTGATTGTCCAAATATTTATCGAGTATATCGAAAGCGGAAACGAGTTTCTCGTAAAGGGCCACATCAGACTCGGCATCTGCTCGAATGAGTTTCGGATACTCCTAGAACAGCAAAGCGGCAAAAACTCTTGTTAGACCGCGGCTCTCGACTTTCGTATTTGTCGTTATCCTCAAGTTTATCTACTCACGTAATAGGCCGCAATATTTTTGTACAGGGTGCCAATGTCAAAATGGAGGCGTTGGTTAACGAGCGCGCGCGCCGCGGGCTTGCTCGGATAAAGCCGTTCGTTGTTACCGTACTCATCCACCAAATATCCCATTATTGCTCGACTGAAATTCATTAATTATGCCTTTCCTGATTATATTAATGCGCAATCGGGCATCCAGTTTGGACTTGATTATTATCCGCCCATATCGAGAAAGAGAGAGAGGGGGGGGGGGGAGGGAGGGAGGGAGCTCAAGAAAAAAAACAGACCTCTCCGTCAATTTGTAATCACCGTCGATCAGCAATGGAATTGTTTTTCGTGGATTCAACTGAAAAGGCGAGTAAAACGATCAAGTGGAAAAATAATTGAACCGATTATTCATACATGTGTACCTGTTCGTATTCCGGTGTCAGATTTTCACCCTCGAATATGTTGATTGTTTTCCCATTGAGTGTTACTCCGATCGCTTCAGCAGTGAGCATAACCGCGCGGCAGGGTGCACTCGCCGGGAAAAAATAAAAATCAAGCGACATAGCGAGGAACGAGGGTAGTAGTCGAAGGGAGCGCGGCTCGCGACAAGCCCGAATCCGTGGATACCGCTGGTTCGATGCGTACTGAAGTTCAGTCGCGACGAGGCCATCACCGCAGTCGATAGACCAACCTTTCTAGAAGAAGCCTTCGGCCCCTCGACCTCGACCGTCCCCGCTTACAAAAAACTCCAAGCCAAATGTAGCTAACAAACGAATCTTTCGCCTCACTGCTATTGATTATATGCATGACTTATAAATGATATCATTCATGTAACCTACATTCGTCGATGCATTCGAGAGAATACGAGTGAGAGCTGTTCGGCGACATTTTCCGTCATCGGCGCCGCGTTACGATGCCCATTCAATCAATTCTCCAATTATCGCTCGCAATAGCCTTCCATAATAATCCTCGAGAGTTGGGTGGAATGCCAAATGTGAGCGTCGATTTGTCGGTCATCGGTTTTCGATTAGACATTGGAAGGAGGCTTTATGCGCTACGCTAGAGTCTACCAAGATTCGTGTTCCTTTGATAAACGACTTGTACAATTTCGTATAGCGCCATGGATCAATTTTTTAGAAAAAAAAACATCTACGCCGAATAGTCGCTCGTTCCATTTATTAGTAATAGTTCATCGTTGGAAGATTCCGCGAATGAGACAAAGGAATTTGTCATTTGGATGTGAAAATTGGTTCGGAGAAAAAAAAAGACAAAGGCCACGCCAAGTTTTTGGAAGATCCCTTCTTCGTTGTATTCCTCGCGATGCTGGGCGAGCACAACATTTCCAGTGTTATCAAGCGTGAAAGTAAAAAGTAAGGGATGAAGGGAACAACGAAATGCTTCACTTTTTGGACAGTTTGTCGACCAATTCCTTGAACGCTTTCAGACCCGCTCCGTTTATTTCCTCGTACTTTACAGCCTCGGCTTTGATTCTGGCCGACCACTTTGTCACGTTTTTGTACGGACTCGAGTCGTACTTCATCAACTGCGGCAAAAAAAAACGACGAGTCAGAAAGTATATTCCATTTGGAGGCTAATTCGTCGCTACGCAACTTGGTGCAACTTTTGCGCTCACCTCAAAGTTGGATACCGTCGCGATGAGCGCGAGATCGGCTATCGTCAATTTTTTTCCGGCGGCGTAATCCTGTCCTTCGAGAAACTTGTCGAGAAAGCCAAATGCTTGGCCAATTTTTTCATGCTTGGCCGAATCCTTCGAAGCTCCGGCAAATATTTGGGGATACTATACGGGTGTGGATGGAAAAAAAGAATGGTCATTGAAAAGGCCTTGTTGACGAGTGTTTGCGCGGTCCACGAATCGTCGTCCTTACCGCGCGCACGAACGAACGGTTACTTACGTAATATTCGGAGAAGGCCGCATACAGCGTTCCCATGTCGAAGTAGAGTCGCTGATTAACGACCGCTCGTTCCTTCGGCTCCTTCGGATAGAGTGTATCATTTTTTCCGTATTTCTCCACCAGGTAGCCCATGATCGCTCGGCTGTGAAGGACGATAGAGCAATTTTCTCGGTCAGTTCGGCTCTCCTTGTCGGCACATTATTGTTATTGTCATTATCATTATTATTAGCCATACGTTTACCCAATGACTCAACTAGAATTGACTCGATACGTATGCGAACAGAGAAATCTTGCAGCCGCCATATTACAGGCAAACGAGAAACTCACCTCTCCCATAAGCAAAAACCATCGTCGTCCATAGTGGGAACAGTGTGCTGGGGATTCAACTGAAAACAAAAAAAAAACAGCAACGAGAAAATCATGTGCTTCCTTCGTTCGTTCGATAATGTGAGAAAAAAAAACAAGAGTACAGACCTTGAGAAATTCGGGTTTGAGATGTTCGCCGCTCATCAAGTTGAGCAGCTTGAGATTGAGGTCAACACCCACGGCGGCGGCTGCGAGGCGAACCGCTCGACAAGGTCCGCTCCCCGGCACGTAGTACAGATCAATCGGCATTTTCTACTCTGAAATTATTTCAACCTTCTCTATAAATTATTCCGTACCGTTTTCTCGTACAATTCCATTGAATCCTTTCGTTTCACTTGTTCTGCTCTTATTAATTCAAAATGCAAGCGCAAGTTTGGTCAACTGCGAGATAGCTTATCGATAAGAGAAGCACTCGCATCGATAAGAGCACTCGCAACGCGCGATAAGTCGATCGCGTTGCGATACCCGAAATGACTAAACCAACCCGAAGAAAAAAAAAAACGTTTGTCATTGTACTCGCAATAGGAGCTTCGAAACGTTTAAATTCGTGGTACGTGTTATCGTAATCCGGCCGGTAGTAAACTCTTGAGGTAATCGAGGTGTGCGATAAGTTTTCGCCGGCCTCCTACGGTTAGTGCTACTGTGAAAGAAAAACAAAAAAGCCTCCGAATTTCCGTAAAACAAATTTGTCAGATGGCCGCAAATATTTCGCTCGATTCATGCATATAAATAAACCACGATTTTTTCACTCCGCGGGAGGAACGCGAGTAGTTGATTGATAAAAAGAGGTCGACCAGATACCGTCGCACGTTCGTGCCGCTGGTATTTTTCACACGACCGTCGAAAAAATTTTCAACGATTGAACATTCGATTGAGATGAAAGGTTGATCGTGTGCACCTTCGACGCAGCTTGTACTCTGAGAAAGTGAATAAATTCTTGATTCCGTGTCAGGTTGATGCGCGC
This sequence comes from Ophion costatus, assembly GCA_951751655.1. Classification (NCBI taxonomy): domain Eukaryota; kingdom Metazoa; phylum Arthropoda; class Insecta; order Hymenoptera; family Ichneumonidae; genus Ophion; species Ophion costatus. The sequence continues at coordinate 42,304,702 of OX632361.1, forward strand.
GTACTGGCTCACGCGTAGAAGACGACTAACGTTCTCTCGTACCATAAAGGCGCGTAACGGTACTCGAGGAAGCGAAGCGAGGCTGATTGGGCTTTCGGAATCCCCCAGTTCAATCGGTTGTGTATCGAGTATAATCGCGAAGAAGGCCTTGGAAATAAAATCGGACCAATCGCATTTTTCGAGCGTTGATTCGTACAAGCTCTTACAATGCCGATTTACCAAATATTCGCGCGTTGTACCGAATAAGTATTATCGATCAAGGAGCACGACGAACGTTTTTCGTTCGTTTCTTTTTCTTCGTCCGCCCTTTGACTTTTTTTTCCATGTGAATCAACCGGTAATCTCTTTCGATGGAGCCAATTTGCATTATTCGTCTCTAGGATACTTTTCAAGGAGGTTGAGGATGTTTCGACTCGCAAACCCAGGTAGGAAATCAAAAGGCTGACGATGGAAACAAGCTTGTGCGAGCCTTGCTTCACCGAGCCTGAGTGAGACAGGCCTGGGCCAGGTTTCATTGCATCGTTTGGAGCAGCCTGGAACCAAGACTGGCTGCTTAGCCTAAACTCAGGGTTATTTCAAGCTTTATTTAGCCGGTGAATTTTAAGGCTAAAAAATCAAGGCTGGACGCAGGCTTGTTTCAGGTTGTGATAAAATAAAATAAGTTTAAAATAATATTTTTTCTGTACTTTTAAGAAAAAAAAATTTAACAATAAATGCGAGAATATTTTGAAATGGTGCATCTGCAAAAAAAATTAAAGTACTGACATTTTACTTCATCCTCTATCTTAATTTTCTAAATCAATTTGACGCAATAAACATCGACATTTTTCCACTTGAAAAAATGAACTTTTTTCGTTTAGACATTCTCATGAATTAAGTAAGAAACGAAACAGCCATGAATAAATATTACTTACAGTGTTATACACACAAAGCGAAGTTATGTTGTACTATAGTGACACTCTTATTCAATGTGAAATATTTTCGACAAAGTATTGATTTGAGCCGAGAAAAAGATAGTCAGTTTGATGCGATAGCAATCGAAATTTTTTCACTCGAATGTACGATCTTTTTTGCTTAGATATTTTTACGAATTAAATATAAAATGACAAAATCATGAAATTGGAATTAATTATGCATACAATGTTATGAACGCACAGCAAGACTATGTAGCACTAGTTACAAACTTCTTTAATGTGAAATATTAACAAGTATGTGATCGTTTCGAGTTGATAAAATATATAGATGGTAAAATGTATAGATAAAATAAAATTTAAAAAATGGAATAGATAAAATTAATTTCGCTACTCTAGTTTTCTCAGCTCGAATCTATCACATACTTGTCGACAATATTTTACATTGAATACGTGTGTAACTAGTGCAACATAATATATTGTATGCATAACTGATATATATTTCGCGGCTGTCTCGTTTTTTATTTAATTTGTAAAAAAAGCCTAAACGAAAAAGTTTGTACGATCGATCGCACACAAAATGAAACGAAGATATCTTAACTAAAAAGTTCGTTACTTCGAGTGAAAAAATTTCGATTGTTATCGCGTCAAACTGACTCCTTTTCTCGGCTCAAATCTATCCCATACTTGTCGACAATATTTTACATTGAATACATGTGTAACTGGTGCAACATAACATATTGTATGCATTACTAATATATATTTCGTGACTGTTTCGTTTTTCATTTAATTCGTAAAAATGCCAAAACGAAAAAGTTCGTATCATCGTGTGAAAAAATTTCGAATACTGTCACGTCAAATTGACTCAGAAAATGAGAATAACGATCGCGATGAAGTGATTGTGCCAGTGGAATGCCAAGAAGGAGCGGAAGTATCGATGCCAGTGGCGAGCCCACCGTCATCATCTGGAGAAAATATCGAGCAAAGCTCTGAGAGTGAAGACGATGACAGTGCATCAGTGACCCAGCTTTCCAGTGACCCAAGCGATGAACCTGTCATAAATCGTCCAACACTAACAGATGAGCTTAAGGATTGGGCGATTAGTAATATTACTAATATGGACTCAAAAGCCGTTACGGATATTCTACAAATATTACGACGTCGAGGTCACAGGGATATTCCACCAACTGCAGGAGCATTATTGGGATATGCTCATTGTGTCAACAGTCGACCCATGTTATCGAAACGAAATTCGATTGGGCAATACGTTTATCTCGGAATCCAAAATGGGTTGAACAAACGCCTGGAATCTGGGATATATCGTGAAAATGACGTACGTGTTCTCGTACATATCGATGGGATGACTGTGTATAACAACAGCAAAGGGTCATTGTGGCCTATCGTTATGACGATTTTCCACGATGATTATGACTGCAGGCCCTTTGTGGTGAGTTCACACCCACAATAATAATATGTTTATTTTTTAGTTGTATTTATCCCTCAATGTACGAGCGTCGAGCTCCTACACCGGACCGCATGTCCACTTCTGTCGGTCAATAATAACAATAACAATTTATTAATTTTTTAGATGCAATTTTCATTAAGGTGTTAGACTCCTCTGGAGCGTGAAAAATAAGAGCAATGTTTGGGATTTTTTTTTGCTCTACCAATGAAGCGATCAAAAATTCACTTTAGAGCTGTATTAAGTACATAATAAGGTATATATAGATTTTTTTAAAATAAAGAATACAAAATGGCGTCATAACGCGTTTTTCTCGAAATCATGTCTTTGAAACTGGTGGGCAGTATAACTTGTGCAATTTTTATCCGATCGACTTAAAATTTTCACTGCAGCTTCTTAGATACATTATCTAAACCAGTACACACAGTTATTGTTAAATATTGATTTTTTGCAAAATGGCAGCAGTTTGAAAAAAGATTAAAAATTTTTATAAAAAAAGGCTAATGTGTTTATAAAAACCGTAATTTGTATCAGATCGAAAAAATCGTATGTACCGCTATAGATAATATATCTAAGAAGCTACGATTCAAATTTTAAGTCGATCGGATAAAATCTGCACGAGTTATACTGCCCACCAGTTTGAAAAACACAATTTCGAGAAAAACGCGTTATGGCGCCGTTTTGTATTTTTTATCGAAAAAAATCTGTATATACCTTATTACGTACTTAATACAGCCCTAAAATGAATTTTCGATCGCTTTATTGGTAGAGCAAAAAAAAATCCCAAAGATTGCTTTCATTTTTCGCGCCCCAGAGGGGTCTAACCCTTTACAATTTTTTGGTAATTATTTAGAAAATGACCCCCATCTCGGAGGGGGGTGGAGTTTTTTTCAGAATAAATACCTTTTTTCCGATTGTTCACACTTATCTCTGTTGACTGGCCAATTTGTATAGTTCTACAAATTGGCGATTTACGAAATTATTTTTCTCAGATTGAGATTTTAATTTAATTTTATTCTGTATTAGGTGGCTTTATACTACGGTGATGCTAAACCGAAATTCGCGGAGGAGTTCTTAAGGGACTTTGCCAACGAATCGAGTGCATTGACCGAAAAGGGATTGATAACGACTAACAAAACGTACACCTTCAAAGTTGCTGCAATAATTGGAGACGGACCTGCAAGAGCGTACATGAGATTTACAAAACACCCTGGAGGTTTTTCAGCGTGCGAACGGTGCACGATCCCTGGTGTCACTGAAAATCGCAAGAGAGTTTATCCGGAAACCGATTATCCGAAACGGACTAAAGAGAGTTTGATCACTCGTGCTGATAAGGAACACCAACCCACTGACACCAGAAGTCCCTTATTCGACATACCAGGATTTGATCCAGTGAAGGATTTTCCGCAAGATATTATGCACATGTTGTTCCTGAATCTCACGAAGAATTTACTCTCTTACTGGACCAGCAGTCTCAAAAGGGATAAACGGGAAACGTTTAAAGCTCTCATGGAAAGTGTCGAAAGATCGGTGCCGCATGAATTCCAACGAACGAAGTTCGATGTCAGTGACTACAGTCGTTGGAAAGCAACACAATGCTCATTCATGCTGTTTTATGCTGGCTCAATCGTGCTGAAATTCGTTTTACCGAAAGATGTGTACGTTCATTTTCTACACCTACACACTGCTTGCCGGATTTTGTGTAGCACTGAGTTGGCGATGGAGAGTTGCGATGACGCACAAGCGTACCTGAAAACATTCGTTCAGTGTATGCCGACGTATTATGGAAGAGATTCCCAGGTTCTGCACGTTCATAGTCTCATCCATATTGCTGATGATGTCAGATATTTCAAAACGTCTTTAATGAATTTATCTGCGTTTTGGGGTGAAAATTTCATCGGGAAATTCAAACGGTTAGTGAGGGGTAACACTAAACCGTTGGCACAAATCGTAAATCGCATAAATGCGCTCGAAAATTCGGAAACAATAGTCAAAATTAAAAAAAAGCTTATATTGACTGAATGCAGAGCGAAAAAACAGCGATTTTCTGAGACGAATGGATGTCAGGTATTAAACCTTGATTCTATTCAATATCACGGAATGAAAATTGCTGACAAACGCCCAGATAACGCCGTCCAACTCCACGATGAGACAATCGTGATTATCAAAGAGATCTTTGCGAGGGTAGAAAACGAAAGAAATATACAAAGGCCCGAGGATGTATTTTTTGAAGGTTATATTAATCAAACTCGTGACGATGTTTTCACCACCCCTTGCGCTTCAACACAAGTGGGAATTGCGAGGATCCAATTCTCAAGTCAGAAAAAACAGTTCACATTTGCCAATATTAAAAGCAAATGTGTATTTGTCAAGATAAAAAATGAATATTACGCTATATCTCTTCTTCATGCGAACTATTAAGACCAGAAACAAGCATCAAAATGAAAAATGTTTCCATTAATTAACGCACTCTCATATAATTGTAATTACTATGATAATATCAATAAAATATCTACCTTTTTTCTATCCTCTATTATTTCTGATTAAAAATGCTTGATTACAAAGTTTTGCATCTCATACTTGTTTTATCCATCTTGATCACATGGAAAAAAAAGGTTCAAATGAAATATTAACTTGGATGTACGCAACGTGATATCTTTGTATGGCGTGATGAAATATTCGATTATTCATAATCGAATATTTTTACAAATTCTCCTTCACTTTTACGCTTTGTAGCTTTTCATTGAATGCACGTGGTATTCGACAGCTCTGTGACGCCGGTTATACACACTCCCGCCAATTTACGTACACACTCTTCTCTGTTACGCTCTCCTCTTTCCCTTCTTATTCCTTTTTCTCCCGGAAAAATAGACGCGCAATATGAGAGCGAGTAACCGGCGACAGTGTACAATGTGGCGTCTAACCGAGTCGTAATAATCGTTCAGCATGGCTCTGTTACGCTCTCCTCTTTCTCCCGGCGAAATTGGCGCGCAATACGCTTCTTGGATATCGTGGCCACGCGACGGCAACGCCGTCCGCCATCTAGTGGCGGCAACTCGTGGTCGTTCTTCTCAGAAGAGTACACATATGATTCGCATACAAATCGCTGCACGTTTTTAATTATTTATGTATTTGGTGCAATACCACATTGTTAAGGTGCAATTATGAGCCACACTCTTATCACGTGTGGCTTCCAGAATATTTATGGAATTTCTGAAATATGGAAAGCCTTGAAATACATTTAAAAAAAATTTCATTCATTTTTATGCATTTTTAAGTACAAAAACTATAGTTTAACGTAACGCCTCAAAAATAGGTGGACTAGGTAGCTCCATACAACTCGACAACGGCTTGTCTAAAACAAAAAAATCAAAGTCCATTAGATTCAGTATGACACCAGCTCCAAAATGCCGCTGGGATGTAAAGTTTTATCGAAAAATAAAAAAAAATGGCAGATGAAAAACGAAAGAAGTAAAAAAAACGCGTTTTTCGCAAAAAAAAAAGGAAAAAATAAAAATTTTAAAACCATCGAGGGTCATCTTGTTGCGAATCATGTTTACAATATGTGGTTCAAATTTCAAGAGAATCGGTTTATTAGTTCTAGAGATACGATGGAGCTAGATTTTGAAAATGTTGTTTCGAGAAAAACGCGTTTGAAGTCCATTAAAACTATTAAATTATTAAACTCTTACCTAAACTCAATCGGCAATTCCTGCACCATACAAAATCCCTTCTGATTGCTCATTATCGTCGATTTCTTCAAGTCTTGCTTGCTATCGATTTAAAAAAATTTTTATAGGCCCCTTAATACGGAGGAAGGGTCGCGTTTCCACAATGTTTATCTCTACAACTCTGCAAGTCCGTTTTTCAACTGTACAATGACGTATCTCTCATCTGTACAAACTCGGCAATCCACCAACCGACGAGAGTCTCAAGTTTGCAATATTGAACCGCTACAATTATCTAGCCTTATGATCATCCCTACAACGTATTTATTCGGATGTGTATCAACTACACAATGAGGCATTTGCAATATGCTTTAATTCTACAATGTTGATACATTGTAGAATTGTGGGAACGAGACCCTTCCAATACGGACAGCATACAGCTGACCGCAGTCGAACGTCCACGAATTGCCTGAATCTGCCACCAAGCGGCGCCACTCGAGATATCCAAGAGGCGTACATGTGAGCGAGGCGTGTGTGTGAGGCGAGGACGAGTGTGTGCCTAACCGGCGACAGTGTACAACGCGGCGTCTAACCGAGTCGTGATTATCGTTCTACATACGTATTGGTGATTGTTTTGTGTGGGTGGGAAAGGTGGAAAACGGAAATTTTGTGAGAACAGCTTTGGCAAGAAAAACTTGGTCATCAGGCGTGGTAAGTAAACGAATGTGTAATCTAGTGCGTCATACAAACTGATGCTAACCTCGAAACGTGCCGCGTGTGCTGTGTGCAGTGCTACGTTGTGTGCTTCAAAATGGACGTTTTACTCGAACCTTTTTTCCCCTATGATTTCAGATGGATAAATACAAGTGTGAGCGGCAAAATTATGCGGTCGGGCATTTTTACAAGGAAAGGACCGAAAACGGGAAAAAAGTGGTAGAATTATTACCTAAATCATGGTTGATAGAAGGCGATGATGAAGAATGGTCTTGTCGTTGGCCACCGAAGAAAGACCAAAAGTCCGTCATAAATTGGGTAAAAGATAGAAAGGCCCCTCAAAATGGATGGGAGATTTTTAAAAATCTCAAAATTCTTTGCTGGGCCGGTATAAAATCAATTAAAAAAAATTTAATACAAAAATAAAAAAAACAGCTGAATTCTTGATATTTTCTTTTCTCTTTTGTCTTTTAATAGAGTCATACGAAGATGGGATTCGTCGCTTGAACCGTTCGTACAGTCAAGCAAACGACATCGTCACAGATACGGACATAGAAAGTCCTCGGAGCAAAATAACTGTTATATCAAAAAAAAGGGCGAGAGAATTGATGACAAAAAATGAATCCTCCAGTAACAGCAGCGACGATGAACAACCGATGTACAAAAGAAAATCAAAAAGTATTAAAAAAAAAAGGCTCAGTTCATTCATCAACACAAACAACAGTGATGTTGAAAATTCGCCTATAAAAAAAAAAAATCAGCAAGCCGATAAGAGCTCAGGTGAAAACTCTCCGACGAGGACTAACTCAGATCTCTTGGCAAAAAATCAGCAAGTCTGTACAAGCTCCGGTGAAAACTCTCCGAAGAGAACTAATTCAGGTCTATCGGCAAAGATTCTGAGAGAAATTGAGAACAAGGAATCTACAAGTACTATGCAAAAAGATGCATACACACAACAAAAACACAGCAACACATCGGGATACTTCACTCCACGTTCAGGTGAGTAATTGTTTTATCATCGGTTTGATAGGTTTCTAGTTTTTATGATTCCACTTTGAAAATGTTTTTTTTTGTCATTAGTTGCAGGATATGGATCCAGTTATAGCTGCAAAGAAAAAAACGACGTGCACGCGCTACGGCAACATATTACAGATCCTGGTTTGGGTAAGTATATATAATAAATAAGTAAATATATCATAAATAAATAATATATATTATTTACATTGATAAATAAATCAAATGAAAAGAATTTAAAAAATTAATTACATGAAAATAACAAAAATTTGAAAATAAATCAAATAAAAATATACTGTATAAAAGATATAGTTTAGGAATTAATCATGTTTTTTTTTGCATTTCAGGTGCCATCGCGGATTTTCTGAGTGTCAAACTTGACTTGGCCTTTGAAAAGCTGGAGAGAAAGCTAACGAATACGAGGAGAAGTTTAACTTACGACCTGCAACAAAAATTGGACCGCTTCTCGCTACCCATGGGCGATCAGGATTCGTACATGGATATTTTTGGCGTAGAATTTCCAATAAAAACGATGAACGATTTCGAAAAATTCGAAAATAATTTGGATACAAACAAGGGTGATGCCGGCATGAAAGAAGAAGCGAAGAAAAAACGAACTTTTCTGGTGAGTAACTATAAAATCTTCATTTAAAAATAATACCGTTTTGAGTAAGCTGTAATTAGAAGTTGTTGATCAAGAGGGGAGAGTAATGTAAATGCACATTTGTTCAAGATTTGTTCACAAAGAAATGTAAAATTTATCGAATCAACATACAAAATTTCATTTCTTGATAAAAAAATCTTGAAAAACGTACGTTTACATGGCTCTACCTCCTTAATTGTGATTATAATAATAAATGAATAATTATAACAAAAAAATAACTTAAATAAATAAATAAACGCAATAAATAGATGAATATAACCACTAAATAAATTTAATAAATAATGACTGCCCGCTGAATTGTTACAGAAAAAAAAATATACAAACCAATTATCTCAGTACCATGAATTTACGAAGGCCGCCAACGCAATTATTGGAGGAACCATTGATCGGGACATGCAGCTACTTTTTAGCGGTCAAGGGAGAGAGACGCAAAATATTCAAGCCAAGCGAGCTTACAATCAAACGGTGGCGTTCAAGTGTATGGAGGGTATGATATTTTTTTCATAGTTTTCCTTTATTTAGACAAAAGTATTGATTTTTTATGATCAACGACTTTTTTCTTCCACAGAGGTACTCCTGGAGAAGTTTCCAAACCCCAAAATATCAGTGCTTACAGCGACAAGCAACTATTTGTCGGGTGCGAAGGCACGAAAAACAACGAAAGCGAAGGAGGCAGCTCAAAACATTTAACCCATAGCCACAACACTCCCTTTGAGGTCACACACTCACCAAACACTCGGCCAAAATTGGCCGAGATATCCACAAGTAAAGTCCAACGGTGAATAAACAATGGCACCGTAGTTTCGGCATCCAAGCGAGCGTAGGCGCGGATTCAAATCCATATTCCGGTAAGTGGATGTAAAGTTTCAATTTTGAATTTTGAAATTTGAGTTCTTAACGTTATCCGGTCGCCCAAATAAGGTATTAAATAATAAATAAAAAATGTTAAACCATGTTATCCATTGTTTACTCGAAAGATCTTTTGATCTTTGGATCTTTCGAGTAAACAGTGGACAATATTGTCTAACACTTTTTATTTATTATTTAATACTTTATTTTCGGCGACCGGATGAGGTTCAAAATTCAAATTTGAAAATTCGAAATTGAAAGTCTGAACTTTCAATTTTAATTTAGCAAAAAACAATGGATTTGAAGCCACTTGCGCGAACGTCTATTCGAACTCGCGCCTACTCTCGCTTGGACGCCGAAACTGCTGTGCCATAGTTTACTCACTCTACTCGTAAATATCTCGGCCAATTTTTGTCTCACGACATTTAAAAAAAAGCGTTTTGCTTGGAAAAAGACACCCAAAATGCTCACCAACGGAAAACTAGTAGTTAAGATACACCCTGTATATTTTATAACAAATAATATAATAAATAATAAATATATATAATAAATAAGATCAAAACAAGCCTTGTTTCGTTGTTTCAGGCTTAGTACAGGTTATTCTACCACCCTTTGGCCAAGCCTGTGTGCAAGAGCCTGAAACCGCGTTATCATTCAGAGCTTCAGCTAGGCCTGAAATCAGGCTGGAATCAGGCCTGAAGCGACGAAATAACAAGGCTCAAAACGAACCTTAAACGAGGCTCGTTTTGAGCCTTGTTGTTTCGTCGTTTCAGGCTTAGTACAGGCTTTTCTACCAGCCTTTGGTCAAGCCTGTGTGCAAGAGCCTGAAACCGCGTTATCATTCAGAGCTTCAGCTAGGCTTGAAATCAGGCTGGTGCTCAGCCTGAATTAAAAAATGTGAGCCTTGTTTCAGAGCTTGGCGAGCCCTTTTTTCATCGTCAATTCCTACCTGGGAAGACATCGTGTGCCAATGTATGTTGATCGAGAACGATACAAAACGACGTTTATACTTGAGTGTCAAGTATTATCGTTGAAAGATCACTGCCGTAAAGAAACACGCGCGCCATGACGAATTGCACAAGTGTCGTGTCATCGCTGCGATACGAAGACACATATTACGTTTTTCTCCGGTATGTGCGTGTGCAGCCATATATACGTACCGCCTCGATTAAACGAGGATTTGTTCTCCTTAGCCTGAACAGAATGTATAGGTAGGTACGGAGGGAAGCGCAGTCTTCGCCTGACGATTTTCGATTGCCCCTTTTGATCGGGTGGGGGTCAAAAGTTTGAACAATCAATGTTCAGAACGGCCGAAATTTCGAATGCAGTAGTGGCGAACGTAAATATGACGAAAGTTTCCAGTTTCGAATTCATTTAAACCGAAGGGCCAAAACGACGATCGGTTAAAACAACGATGGGCAAAAATATCGAACGGTCCGGATAACGAACACAGCTTCCCTCTAAAGCGCACGCAACGTATTACTCGATCCCAAGTGTTCGTTATCCGGACCGTTCGATATTTTTGCCCATCGTTGTTTTAACCGATCGTCGTTTTGGCCCTTCGGTTTAAATGAATTCGAAACTGGAAACTTTCGTCATATTTACGTTCGCCACTACTGCATTCGAAATTTCGGCCGTTCTGAACATTGATTGTTCAAACTTTTGACCCCCACCCTTTTGATCTTAAATTGAGCGCATCGCGGAAAAACCGAAAATAACACGCGTTGCTTCTTTTTATAGACTCGTAGCAATATTCCATTCGTAAGCCCGAGCAGAAATTCTCACAGGGATCCACCTGGATTCCCATATATTTTTTTTTACTACTTCCCGATAGGGTTTCAATAACTTGAATCCCCTCATTGGAACATCACGTTCGTCCATTGGATTATAATCGGCAATCTACACTGGAATCCACTTTACGAGTCCAATTTGAATCATAATGGAGTGCCACATTATCGAACACAACCCGAAACGATATTCTCGATGGATTTCATCGTATTCTGTACGTTCTGTACGATATATATATATATATCGTTAAGAAACGATATAGATAAATATAGAAAAAGTGAATGTGCGATCGACGTACATCGCGGTGGATCCAATTTTTTTGCGATTTCTTCGTTCACTTCTTAATGGTGGGTTTCGCGACTCAAAATTGTCTAAAATTATTTTAAGCTATTTTCTTGAGCTCCATGATGTGAATATCGAAAAAGTAAATGTGCGATCTACGTCCGTCGGTAGATCCATTTTTTCCTACTTGTACCCCCTCCTAAGGGCGGGTTTCGGGACTCAAAACTCGTCAAAATTTATTATAGGTTAGTTTTTCAGCTGCCTAATGTACATATTGGCAAAGTAAATGTGTGTTCCACGTACATCGGTAGATACAATTTTTTGCGATTGTTCACCCCCTCTTAAGAGTGGGTTCTGGAACTACAAAAACGGCCAAATTTTTTTCGGATATTTTTTTTACCTCCCCCATGTGAATATCGAAGAAGTAAATGTGTGATTGACATACATCGGTAACTATAACTTTTTTGATTAACCTTCTGCCCGGGGTGAATTCCGGTACTCATACATGGCGAATACAAGATTTTTGTACGCCAAACACATAAAGCAACTGGCAAAATGTCAAAAATTGTTGATAAAAAAAAATTTGTTTCGTCCCAACGATGCAAACTTCAACATCATGGAAATCCACTGTAATTTTACTCTTCGTTTTTTCATTTTACTGTACTTTGATGTAGTATCAATCCACACGTAATGGCTCCACTACATTCCCGTTTCAAGTTCCTCGTTGGAGTTACTCGGCAAGGTAAGCCGAGGCCTGAGCTGGGTCACTACACATTCGTACAATCTAGCGAAGATTTTCGAGTTATTTCATGTTTGAACTTCGGGACCTTTGATTCGGACACCAAAAACGGGCGACACCGGACGGAAGTCGCCCGAGGCGCGAGGTGGAGTAATACGAAGCGACCGTCTATACTCTCATCCTCGGCGAACTTCAGGCAACTTCGTGAGTAGTGTACTCGAGTCATAAACACTCACAATGCATGTATGTTTCAACACGCCAAGGTATTTCTCGTCCTTTGCACATGTTTTCGATTCGAACGCGGTAAGAATTGTCAAACGACGTTAATCGGTGGTTCATAGGGTCCAACCCAATTCTATTCCAATGAAGACTCCCCCTACTTGCGGTGTCCCTGAAAAATCTCCAAAGAGCGAATGTGGTGTGATCTTTGGACTCCCGAAGAAATTTGTCCGCGGCAATGATCGCCAAAAGATATTTTTTTTTTTTTTCAGATCCAACCAATTCCGGTTGAGGATTTCAAACGGAACATTGATTTTATTTATTATTTTGTTCCAACACGTGTCGGAAATGAAGACATAATATTCAATAATCCCGTACGCGCAAAAACCCGGTGCGATACAATTTTTAAAATATATTTTTCATTGAAACGAATAATGTACCTGAATCGTGTGAAAATATGAACAAAAAAATGAAGAGTCGTGGATTATAACGATGAGTGAAAAAGATACGATATCGCGCGGTGTATGCTTAGCCGATACGAATGACAAAGGCGTGTTTATTATCGAATGAAAGGATCGCAAAGTCTAGCCTCGGCTCCGGCATACTTTGGCATACCTCCGAGACTAGTCTCGGAGGAGCCTTGGAAACGACGCGCGCCTCCTAAGAGATTTCATTTTAATTATCATGAAGTACGTAATGAATTACGACGGACGGAGATACGGCGGTTCGGATGTGTATCTCAACACTTTTCTGTTGAGTCCCTTCGGCACTCGGGAACTATCCTCTGCTTTTCCTCACTTTTTCATCACACGCTCTAAACACACGGCAGAGCTCCTAATCTTACTCGAAAGATAATACGCGCTCACAGCAGGCACTATTTCGCTCGATCTTCGTCTCGCGCAGCAGCTCAAGAGCGCGTGGGGGAGTTGTACGGATTCCGCGTGTCGGCTATTTTATTAGCTCAGCTGTACTTTCCAAGGAACGTTAAAAATTGGCACGTTAAAAATCCAAGTATTTCGCAATCATTCGAGGTATCATTTTTTTCATCCCACCGGAGGAGATTCTGTCGCTGTCGCGTGACGCTAACCTTGTTACATATTACTTATTTTCCGTAATTTTCCTCGTTGGAATTCTCGTCTCTTTTTTACCTTGATATTGTTCTCTTCTATATTACAATTCCCTCTCCATACATTTTTTTGTACATTCTCCTAGCCCGCGATCCAATGGCAACGCTTTGTTGCCGAGCAACCTTTCGAGTAGAGGGGACTCGTCGCGTACACGCTGGCAAGCCCGCTCGAGGTGACATGACACTGCGCGGTTGGCTCTGTCCCCGGATAGCTAGAGACCGTATTTGAAGGATGTCTACCGACGAGTGGCTTCCCTTGCCTCTTTCTATGCTCGCAGCATTAGCAGCAGTCTCAATCTCCCTTCATATCGCTCTTCATCTTCGTGGCTCTTATTCGCTAATGAGTTATTTCTGTGAAGCGACTATGCGCCAAAGGGACAACGTAAACGTTGCAAAGAGAGAAAAAAACTATCTAAAGGCGCGAAAGAAGACATTTTCACCGGTAATAAAGATCCCATTTACAGTATTTTTCATCGTACAGCTCCTCATAGTGGTAGCGTCGAATTTCGAATAAAGTAACTTCGAATTTCATGTAAAACAAAGTTCTACTCAACGTTTAAGACGGGAAAAAAATCTCTCTTCTACACATTCAAGCGCTGTTTAGTAGGAAAACGATATACCTTTCTTGAATTCGACGCGTACCTATACGTACGCACACACATGCGCGCTAATTCGCATACAGAAATACGTACGTATGTGAATGCGTTCGTACGACATATCGATGGAGCATTATTAATACCCCTTTCTCCCGCATTATTATCGTTGAATTATAGGATTGATCAAATTATCACGCGAGTCAAAAATTGATTTAAATATGGAATGTCTCATCGAACTTTCCAAGTTTGCACGAAAAATAATTTTTACGACACTCAGAAGAAAATAGCTACAACTCTCTGCTTTGTCAAATTTTTACGTTGTAATTATCGGCAAATACAAATTGAATGTGATTGCATGAGTAAACACTGTGCGCTATCGTGTCGTAGGAGTCGATATGCGGTAACACATTTATCCTTAATGGAAATCATTTTAATTTCGATAAGTCGGCATTTTTATTGACTTGCCACACGACGAAGACGATAAGGGTTATTTCTATCGAAACTATTGCAACAATTTGCATTTCTAAGCATTTCAATGAGACGACATACGCTGCGTTGTCTATTCACAAAGAAGTACCAGAATGAAATACCTTGTAGATTTTTATTCCATTTTAATAATCTTGAATGATGATAAAATGTGAATAATTGAATCTACGTTCCAGACAGGTTGAATAAATGTCTATATAAATTCCGTTTATGAATAATTTGATCTGTAAATGAATCACTCGTATTATTCTCGTGATCGTATGTTTCGTAATAACAAACAAAAGCTCGGTTGGTTCGAACAACATCAAAAGGGAAAGTGGAATATCTTGAACTGAGTGATGTAGGAGTACAAGGTTTTTGCAGGCGGTTAGCTGCCTCACCAGCAGCAAGGGAGGAACAGAAAAGTTGATTTGAGTGACATTTTGAGGCTTATAGCAGGACCTTTAGTATCAAGTAGCCTCAAGTGAGGTGCAAAGGGAGTTAAAGACCTCCAAAAAAGCGTGAGCATTTCGAGTCGGGTAGACGTTTTGACCAGACATAACGACGAGAACGTAAAATGTCCCGTTAAACGAGTATTGACCGGGGGATGGTTTTTTTTCGTTGGTAATTCGGATGATAGATGTACGCGGGAGGAGCAGAATTGCGACGAGTCTCTGGGTTTAACGGTGTGCATCGTGAAGCGACAACACATCTGCAAGCCCGTGGTAGCGCGTATATTTGATAAATAGCAAATGCAATACCAACGGACGCGGGCAGAAGATAAGAAAGAGCTTCGGGGAGTAACGGTGGTTCTAGTGAAGAAGAGAAGAAGCCATGACTGCTGTCTGGGACGGCGAGGCTACCTGGTGCCACTATTAAGGTTGTCATGTGGTTGAGTCAACATGTTACCACCGAGCTGAATTTTTTGTGGACCTTATAGCCCCCTTTGCTGATCATCCCGTGCAGTTAAAATACGATCCATAGTACAGTTTTCTAGAAGAAAAACATCGGCGACTCGAAGTATTTCATGGACTAATTACATTACGCTTATGGAAAACGCCCGATCATTTTTCAGTAGATTATTAATATCCGCGAAGTAAATGTTACCACGGAGCTGAAAAGATAGGTACGGTTTGACGAATTGTCGGACTAACCATTGGACTTTATTAGAAATTATTAACGTTTTCAATTTCTTCAAAATTATAGACACTTCATTAGTGCACACTTATTCTTTTTCTTTTTCTACTCGGACTGATATTCATTTTTGTCAGCTCCTTGGGCCGATATTAAGGCTACGAACGGGGCGTGTATGTTCCAACTTCGAGACACTTTTGTCAACCTGGGCATTATGATATACCGAGAATTACGACGTTGCCAATTCGTTTCGCATTCATTAAGCGAGAAAAAGTTACAGAAAATAATTTTACAAAGTAACGAAAATACTTAATGTAATCACCGAATGTTCAAAAATGCATATTTTCACAAATAGATGTAGAAAAATAGATGAAAAACACATGTTCAATGTGACGATTCTTTGAAAGCTAACAGTTGGTAAGAGTCAATCGGCCCCGTGCATAAGCATAGGGCGCTCCCCTAGTACTTCACCCGCGACAACTTAACCCCATAACAACCTTAACAGCATCGTTGTAAAATATGCTTTCGCATGACCCAAAAGAGCACGACGTACTACATTTTGGCGAGGAACAATGGGTCCACTCGGTTTTATGTTTTGTTGAATCGAAACATTGTGCGGCGGTGCGACACAATATGTGCGTTCAGTGGCACAGATAATTAACGTTTCACTAAAGCCACAGAGATGCCCTTCGGTATGGAATGCCTAGGAAGCCTGGACGTTGGCGCGAAGCATTTCTCCTAGGGGCGACGAGGCCGCTATGAAATCGTCGTATCCGTATTTGGCTGTTTCGACTTTACAGCGATCAAACCAAGCCGCGACGTTGTCGTACCTGGCAACGTCGAAGCCGAAAATCTGCAAACACAAGTAGCCGGTTCCACGTATAGGAACGCGTATTTTTTGTTTCTCGTTATTGTTGAATTTTTTTCCCAATTTTCGATCCAATGACAAACCTCGGCCATGCTGACGCTCACGAGAATGCTGAAATCAGCGATGGTCAAATTTTCCCCGGCTACGTAATCGCTATCCTCGAGAAATACGTTGAGTATCTCGAAAGACTTCTCGACCGCCAGCACGTTTTTCTCTTCGACCTCACTCGCCATCTTGAACGCAACCGGAATCTGCGAAAATATGGGCGTCCTTTGCGTAAAGAAAAAAATAATTCAAGCGATAGAGACGCATCGATAGCGACGCTTGGTTGGACGATATCGCTTACCCAACATGGAAAAATTTTGCCGTACAAGCTTTCAATGTCGAAGTAGAGCCTCTGATCGACGAGCCCTTTTTTTCGAGGATCCTTGGGATACAATGAGTCGTTCTTCGCGTACTTGTTCACGAGGTATCCCATGATCGGTCGGCTATGTTTCACATCGTCGATAAATTGCAACGCATGAAAAAAAATTAATAACACCGAGTTTTTCATCGACTCGTGTGCAATATGCTCGCTACGCACCTTTCCGACAGTACAAAACCATTGTCGTCCAACGCAGGTACCAAACGCTGTTGGTTTATCTGTGAAAAAAATCGTCGGGCGGTGTATAGGCGCGCACGCGAGCGAAGAACATAATAATGCAGGAGCAGCGAGTACCCCGCGCAAAGAGCTCGTCGTTCGTGCGAATAAGGTTTCACTTCCTCGGATTGATCTACCTTCGTGTATTCGGGTAGCGTGTGTTCTCCGTTGAAAATGTCGATCAGCTTGAGGTTGAGACGAACACCGAGAGCTTTCGCCAGCATTATAACCATTCGACAAGGTGGACTAGGCGGTACGTAATAAAGGTCAACTGTCATTTTTATTCGAGCTTTACGTCTCTCGATAGGCCGAGCACTCCCAGCCTGCAATGGTACACCGATTAGCCGTCGAAAAATGTTCCTCGGTACCGCCGCCTGCGCCGATTGAACGTCTCTAGAACGGCAATGTCTCGACACCCGGCCGCACCGCGCCCTTGCTGCCCGCCGAATACGCGATCCGTGCAACGGGTCAAACATATATTCTCTGTGAGCTGGCCGGGTGAGCCGATGACCATCGACGTATCGAGAGAACGCGAGAGGGAGAGAACCAAATTGACAAACACAAGGGGCTCGATGGAAGAGAGATAATCCAGATGCGACGAGTAAAAGAGTAGATCGAAGCGCGAGAACTGTGTCGAAGCGCGAACGATGCCGCGGCGGCGGTACGGGCTAAATCCGGAGAGTAACCATGACGATAGAGGCAAACATTGGGAGCGCGTTTGAGGGGGGTCTTGGCAGCCTATCCGCGAGTCATATACGTATCAAAGTTACGTTGGACAAACACGCGCATCCCCACGTACTGCACGGGGGACGATTAACGCGCCCAGTTTTCCGCACGCTGGAGGAACAAGTATCTCCAAAGGGTCTCGTAGCACTCTGCAATTTGCGAATGCTATACCCACCCGGTGCAACCTTTAGCCGAGATCAATCGTTCGGGCAATTGGTGGAAGCATCGCCAGTCGCGCGATCTTGTTCGAATTGTCGTCGGCACGGGCTTTTGTTCCAAGCGTATTTCGAAAAGCGCATCAATTTTCGTCAAACACTTGGTTAGATGCGTCCACTTCTCACGGATGTGGAATTACTCAACAATCGGCTGTGAGTTTTCCGCGGCGTTATATGCGCCGTTATTATTCGAGATCTCGGAGCTCGCTTTCGAATCGGACCGATTCATAGCAGACACCTCCTTTAACACCGGGACTTTTATTAAGCGACAATGTCGTATTGAATCGACGGCTCTCCAAAAGTATCTTTCCGAACTAGTTTTTATTTTGTTTCGCTGAAGCACGACGAAATGGGGGGAAAAAAGCATCGGATGTGGATCAATTCGTCCTTTATGCTGGGCAACGCGATGACTGCTCTCTCGTGGCGAGACAAACGACCCGGTTATTGAATATTTATTTCGTTTGACGAAACGATCGCTTTCGTCTCGTGAAATAATGGCAAATTGGGAGCGCGAAACTCTCAACAATAGGAGTGCTTTATCGACGTTCGCGCGAGTACTTCCGGCCATTTACCAAAATGCATTCCGACCGATAATATTCTACATGCCGAACGAAAGCTACACTGTAGAGCGAATAAGCACGCGGTTGGGCCTTGGTACGGACGCCCCGATAAAACGTACAACGTGTACGCGTATACGGAAGGATGCGCGTATTACAAATTTCCCATTGTTCGCTATATATGCATGTGCATATATATATATAGGTATACCGGGGTGAATAGTTGTTCCGCTGCGATCGCCCCGCCCGATATTGACATACGCATATACACTGTACCCGTTGGTGCCGTCGTTCATCGAAAGCGTCATTATCGTCAACGTGCTGTTTCTACCCTCGTTACGAGTCAATTATTTGTTGGATTAAGAAAAAATATATATGCAGCCCGACGCTTTTGATCGCGCTATTTCTATTGACGGCCGCACAATATCTGTCGCGTACTCGTACACATAGGCTTGACCCTTTTTTATGCATCTATCATTACGTATGGACATATACAGGCTCGGATACACAAGCGACCTCGCGTCATCGCCACGCCGCGTATCGGTATGAGCAGCGGGGGCTTGGAAAATCCGTGTCAGGTGTGCGTGCGTGCGTGCGTGCGTGCGTGCGAGCGTGAGTGTGCGTGCGCGCGCGTATGTGTGTGTTTGCGTGTGCGCGTGCGTGTGTATGTTCGGTAAAACACAGGATTCCTGTAACGGTTCACCTGCAAACGAACGCGTGCGCGTTGTAACCTGTGCGAATCGTATAGACTCGCTCGATTACGCTACTCGCTACTCGCGTATGCAGATTCGTGTTCGAAGCTTTCTTCGAATCGCACACTTTTGTTCTTACGAGCAACATTACCGTCGTGTCCCGAATTCGATTTCGTTCAAATAACTCATATATCTATACACTGACGGAAAAATTCTATTGTTATTGACTAGATGCGGGGATGTGATTTGTTTCATTTGAGTTCATTGGATTTTTCGTCAAAGTAATTTTCTCCTGTCCATTATTGGAATTAATTATTTCAAATATATTTATTTATTCGAAAATGAGAACTATTTAATATCGTCGGAAAAATGAATATTTTATTTATTCCTAATGCAAACATCTTGAATAATTATAAATTGTTTGTATGAACAAAATATCGATACAGAAGTGATATGCTGGGGTATAACTGAGAGGTTTGGGTCGTGTAAAACGTTAAACGATCATTAGAACTCCCTCACACAAAATCCAAAAGAGTTCTGGTCTTTCAAACATCTTCAGAAATGATAAATTGTTGGTATAAACAGAATATCGATACAGAAGTGATATGCTGGAGTATAACTGAGAGGTTTGGGTCGTGATAAGAGGTTAAACGATCATTAGAACTCCCTCACACAAAATCCAAAAGAGTTCTGGTCTTTCAAACATCTTGAATAATTATAAATTGTTTGTATGAACAAAATATCGATACAGAAGTGATATGCTGGGGTATAACTGAAAGGTTTGGGTCATGATAAAACGTTAAACGATCATTAGAACTGCCTCGCACAAAATCCAAGAGAGTTCTGGTCTTTCAAACATCTTCAATAATGATAAATTGTTGGTATAAACAGAATATCGATACAGAAGTGATATGCTGGGGTATAAATGAGAGGTTTGGGTCGTGACAAATCATTAGAACTCCGTCACACAAAATCCAAAAGAGTTCTGGTCTTTCAAACATCTTCAATAATTATAAATTGTTGGTATAAACAAAATATCGATACAGAAGTGATATGCTGGGGTATAACTGAAAGGTTTCGGTCGTGACAAGACGTTAAACGATCATTAGAACTCCCTCACACAAAATCCAAGAGAGTTCTGGTCTTTCAAACATCTTCAATAATGATAAATTGTTGGTATAAACAGAATATTGATACAGAAGTGATATGCTGGGGTATCACTGAGAGGTTTGGGTCGTGACAAGACGTTAAACGATCATTAGAACTCCCTCACACAAAATCCAAGAGAGTTCTGGTCTTTCAAACATCTTGAATAATTATAAATTGTTTGTATGAACAAAATATCGCTACAGAAGTGATATGCTGGGGTATAACTGAGAGGTTTGGGTCGTGATAAAACGTTCAACGATCATTAGAACTCCCTCACACAAAATCCAAAAGAGTTCTGGTCTTTCAAACATCTTCAAAAATGATAAATTGTTGGTATAAACAGAATATCGATACAGAAGTGATATGCTGGGGTATAACTGAGAGGTTTGGATCGTGATAAGACGTTACACGATCATTAGAACTCCCTCACACAAAATCCAAAAGAGTTCTGGTCTTTCAAACATCTTGAATAATTATAAATTGTTTGTATAAACAAAATATCGATACAGAAGTGATATGCTGGGGTATAACTGAGAGGTTTGGGTCGTGATAAGACGTTAAACGATCATTAGAACTCCCTCACACAAAATCCAAAAGAGTTCTGGTCTTTCAAACATCTTCAATAATTATAAATTGTTGGTATAAACAAAATATCGATAGAGAAATGATATGCTGGGGTATAACTGAGAAATTTGCGTCGTGATAAGACGTTAAACGATCATTAGAACTCCCTCGCACAAAATCCACAAGAGTTCTGGTCTTTCAAAAATCTTTAGTACAGTGCGACCTCTCAATAAGCATGGAAGAGCCCCGAAGGAGAAGAGTATTTCCGAGAATTCGGGTACCCCCACCAGGCACGCGCTTTACGCTCACTGGCTCTCTTTGTATCTCTCGCTCTTTATAGCATGCGAACCTCCCAATAAGCACGATCGAACGAATGTGAACTTTTTCACGTTAAGTAACTATGTATTCATCCCATTTTACTCATCTGAGCTCTCCTCGGTTGGGCATGCTTATTGAGAGGTCCGCGCGCAAATTCACTCGAGCGTGACTCGAGCTCGGAGTTCGAGTCGGAGTAGACGAAAGTGCTCGAGCGAGAAACTGGGGAAGCGTGCTTATTGCGGGCGTTCTTATTGAGAGGTCGGACTGCATTCATACGCAATTTGGTTATGAAATCGGTCGGAGATGCTTCTTCCGATTGTATCAATAAAGCAGGCCAATTAGTACTGGTAAGTCCTTCTGGACTCAGTCAATCTATATGAGAAAAGGAAGACTTTATGTCGGGGCGTATTTTTAGGAAGACAATCGACATAAAATCGTTACTGATTGTGAGTTGCAACGGTTAATGCCGAGACCACAAATGAGGCCAGGCATCGCAGTACCTATTTGAATCAATATAACACGTTCACTGGTACTCGCACATAACATTGCGTACAAATAAATAAATCTAGACTATCTATTGCAGAGGCAAAAACTAGGACCACAAATGACACGGGCCATTTGAAACATTACGAATCGGCGCCGGTACCCATAAGTACCATTACGTATAGTTATGTGCATCTATATGTAATGGTATGTATGGGTACCGGCACTAATTCGTAACGGTTCATACGAGGACCGGTACCCGTACGTACCATTGCATATACATGCGCGCATATATATGTAATGGGACGTATGTGTGCCGATCCTCGTATAAAACGGTACGAATTTGTTAAGAGGAGTACGATAGCTATGAACCTTAACGCTTTAACGGCCACGCCTATTTCTAGATGGCTCAAACTCATTTCCTACGGATAGGAGGTAGTATTTTCGACTGTAGCAAATTTGCTACTAACATTTTCACCCGCTCCGTTCCAACTATTATTTAATTCAATAAAAAATCTTCAAAGCCTAGTTCATCCAGTCAAGCTTCCTTTACACAATTCTATCGAAAAATATTTCAAGAATATCCATTCACTTTCTTTTTTGGACAAAAAACGGTCAGCGGATCGAATGTTGGGGCAAGCGTCGTAAATTTTCACGACAACATTGTTGCCATATTAACATAATTCGTATGTTTACGTTTGGATTTCAAGCTATCCCATCATTGCTGCATCTAGCATAGATTGATAGAACTATGAAGTAGCTTGTCTGCTATAGCGTCCTTACGCTTTTCACCAACGGGGTCAAAGTGAACATAGCCAATTTGCTACGATGGCAGCTAAAGGGTAAACGAACGTGTAGAATCCATGGATGAGAAAAAATACACATCTTTTTAACATGATAATCGATAACATGATAAGCGTCACAACGGTTTCAAAGCACAACCGATTGCTGGGATCTTCCCCATAAATCTAGACCATCTATTGCAGAGGTAAAAACGATGACCGTAATTAACACCGTCCTCGTACGAAACGTTACGAATTAGCGCCGGTACCCATACGTACCATTACATTTAGATGTACGCATCTATATGTAATGGTAAGTATGGGTCCGGCGCGAATTCGTAACGTTTCATACGAGGACCGGTTCCCATTCGTACCGTTCCATATAGATCTACGCATCTATATGTAACTTTACGTATGGGTACCGGTCCTCGTATGAAACGTTACGAATAAGCGCCGGTACCTATACGTACCATTACATATCGATGCGTACATCTATATGTAATGGTACGGACGGGTACCGATGACCGCGCTTCGCTATATGTAATATGTTTCATACGAGGACGGTGTCATTCGCGGTCCTAGTTTTTACCTCTGTAATGGATAGTCTAGATTTACGGGGAAGATCGCAGCGATCAATTGGGGGCCGGATTGAAATTCCGAACTTTGAATCCGCCGACGGTTTAAAATTGCTACCTCTAATGTTCCGAAATTACAAGGTTCGTCGAGATCATGCCAGCGAAAGTCTACACAGTTGACTGTAAATGATGCTTAACGTATAACATTGTCTGGACAAATTTCAAAATTGACGTAAAACCACTTCTTAATTTAAAAAAAGGCTTGAAATAATTCGTTGATTAATTGAAACTTTTAAACTTTTAAAACTTCCATAGTCGAGTTATTTTGGCGGTGTTCAGATTTTCGGAATTTTGGTCTTTCCCGTAAAATTCTTTCAGGGCAGTACTCTTTCGGAGTTTTGAGCGTTCTGATCATTCAAAGTTCGGCATTGTAATCCGGCCCCCATATGATTAGAATACTGGGAGGATTTGCACGGAAGGAAAATATCGTTTTGACGCTTGAAGAGAGAGTATGTCAACGTCGGTACCGGAATATACTGTTACGAAAAAAAGGGTTCGTTTTGTAGAGGTATATTCTGGGTCCACGAATCAAACAAAAGTCTTTTCGGTCCTCGTTTTTACCAATACGTTATAAACGTACATCAGTTCCAATAAACATTTTTGGTTGTAGGGATACATACTTGTACCACGGACCATGTCGATTTTCTAACCCGTATCGATTTTGCCTATCCACCGCGATTTACATCGGTAGCGATGTATACGGTATTCCTACATTAAAAAAGTATAGAAGAATACGGGTTACAAAGAGGTTTCGAACGATACCCTACGCTAATTCATTACAATTTTGCGTAGAATGTACCATAATTACTGTATAATGTTAATGAATGCTGGAATTTAATGAAAACTTAATTTTTTATGAAAGGTTTTTAATGAAAACTGGAAATTGCATATATTTTATAGCATGATGGTTGCGGTTCTATGGTATGATGATTGTGCTTAATCGTAACTCAAAACGGTTATGGCCGTAAACTAATAAAATAAATAAAAACCGTTGTATATAATATTATTGTTTTGGTCTCAACAAAGAGCTTGAAGATAAAGGAAATAGTAAATAAAGAATGGGCTTAACCTTTTACTTTGTATCATAAACAGGCCAGCGTACGGGTATCCGATTTTTTTCCAAATTTTGTGACTGATAGATTCGATCAAACATTTCCGACGTTTGATAAAACCGGAACAAGCTAATCCTGCTGGTAACTTTTATCCAGAGTTAGAATTTGGGATTTGTCAATACGAATACGTCAGCTACGAACCTTAACGAACGTGTAGAATACATCTATGAGAAAAAAATTCACATGTTTTTTAGCATCATAAGACGTAAATTACTATGATCATGTAAAGTTGAAAGTCGGATAATTCGTATATTCTGCCTAACCTTATCTTATCACCGTTACGACAGTTTCAAAGCACATTTTGTAATGCTGTATTTGTTATTAAAGGCCATAAATATGGATAAACTATTTCTGGTCCCTATATGTACCAATACGTAAGACCAAGGTCCCGCTTTTAACCGTTGTACATATAAAAGTAAAAATTTGGAATATCGTCCTTAATTTTGTATACATAATGAAATTAATGGACAAATTCAACTATAAGTGCAGTTGTAAACTTATGTATATCGTTTCTGCGATATGTACAATCGGTCTCCATATGAACCTCTCCACACACACACACACACACACACACACACACACACACACACACACACACACACATATATATATATATATATATATATATATATATACTCGTTAGCAACGAGTATGCCAGCTGATTACGATTTACTCCTGTCTGTCCAACCATTATATGAAAACCGAACATAATTATTTATTTCCGTCAACAGCTATTTAATATCATCTAATAACTAAATATCTTATTTATTCCTAATAAATCTCTTCGGTTTTATCCTTTCAAAAAAATTTTTTGTTGAATCCACTGAATGTACCATATTTATTTCATTCATTTAAATTAAAATGAAATGGGCAGAGGGGGGTGGAGAAAAATTACACACACCACACACACATATATATATATATGGTGTGTGTAATTTTTCACACACCATATCATTTCATTTTAATTCATTCATAATTTAATTCACTTTAATTAAGACGGAATGACACCCGACGCGAAACTTCGATGCGGCCCCGGCTTCCGACCGGTAGGGCAGAACTCAATCGAGCTTCTGCGCCCCACCGACGGATGTCACCGCGCGCGTTCGTCGCCGCGCGCGCGGAGACATTGCGTCTCGCCTTCCACGGGCCTCGACACGCTACGCAACGCATGTGTGCGTGCGTGTCGGTGCACGTCTACACCACGGTGTGGAGAGACGTATTGGCGCTGCCACGGGCCTCGATGCGCGTCGTCTGCAGACCACGAGGCGAGCGCCGCGCGCGGAAGTCTCGTGAACTGAGCACGTCGAAGTTCGGGCGACATTTGCTCGCAATTATCAACAATTACACGACAAATCTAGATTACCACTTTTCTCCTAAGATATGCAACGAAGTGCAGTGATTGAGAGCTCAAATTGTTCGTTTTTTATGTGGCTACGCGGTCTAGCTTTTCTCTAAGTCGTGACATTAGCCAAACATCTGATTTTTCATCTTTTCGGTCTCGAGTTCCGCATGATAAGCCAGTCTACGTTTTTTTTCTCAAATTCAAAAAATTTGAGGGGCTGGAAGCTGTTCGTCTATCTATTTGACGTCGTTTGGCAAAGTTTCGACGGGATCTGAAGAGCCGTTTCAGAGATTTTTGGGTATCTATAATTCTGTTCTACCATACCGACCGCGATGAGGTGTCATTCCGTCTTAATGGTGGTCTTTGGTCTTTTGCACTCGGAACCACTTGTGCTACCTTCTTCTGAAGTTTGAAGATGACGCACGTTATGTTTTCCAAGAACCCTGCCTGTGCGATCGGTTATGCCCTGAAGATATGAAAGGCATGGATATTTTCACGCTTCTCGTTTTACGGGTGAACGTACCTCATATACCTTAGTATTTGTATGCTTCTGAAAATGACACAAGTTTCCATTTGGACCGGGTCTCGTACTCCTTAGAGACTTGAAAATTTGCGTCTTTCGGCGTATGCATCTTTCCCGTTTGAGAAATAGCGTTAAGAAGAAAAGAAAATTTATTAAAATAGAATAAAAATAATGTGGAGAAAGATTGAAGGGAGTCCTATATGTACGAGCCAATATCGTACGTAGCAGTAGAATACCTTGGCTCCTCGACAAGCTTCGTCTTATACTCCGTCTCTCTCCAGCATTCTCGACACTCGTGGCAGCTCCTCACGTTCCTGACGTAACAAACAGCTCGTACTTACGGGAAAAACGCGTCACGAGAATTTCTACCTTGGTACGCGCTACATTGTTAGGTCACGTCGAGAGTCGAAGGAGTGCAAGAGAGAGAGAGTGAGAGAGTGGGGGGAAGGATGATGGTGGAGCAAAATAACAATGTTTTGCAATTCCGTTCCCGTATACTTTACTAGAATGTACATTTGTATTTGCAGACGGTATTGCGGGACGGTTTCAACAAACGTATGGGCCATTAATCATTGCGCAACAACGCGTAATAAAAAAATTATGCGAATAGCGATAAAAATAAAGGAAAAAAATAGCCTTGTTGCATTCGAACGTTGCAAAGTTGAACTTGGTCCACGCAATGGGATACCTGCTTTGCATGCAAACTGTCCATCGATTCAAAATGTATTGTAAATTAAGACAAAGTTGTAAAATATACGCTCCGTTTTTACCTCCTATTCGGAGACTTTCAAAAAGGCATTCCGCGATAATTTTCGATTCACGATGAAATTGCGGACTAGTCTATCGGCTTCGAACCTCGTGAGATTCCAGTTAAATGGGAAAATAGGGAGATTAGCGAAGCGAATAAGATACAAGAGTAGGGGAGTTTTCGAGTCATTCCCAAGTCCGGAGAGTGGAAAGATTGTGGGAAGCCAGCGACTTGAGACTGATCGAGTCCGGAGAAATACATAGGCGAATGCTCCGTCACGCTGGGCTGGCCGAGATTGCTCCTGGCGGAGGGTGCCTATCGTATGCCGTGTGTTCGGGGTAGAGCTTGGATTATTGGAGCTTTTTCTATTACCGGTATTATTTTGTTGTAATATCGGAATACCAATATTTCGATGTTTTCGGATACTTATGGGAAACCCGGATTAAAAACGATAGACGCTAGAAAGTGAAGATGGACGTTGTAGAAACAATAGCATATACTAGGTAAGTGAAACTACAGCAATTATTAAAAATCACCGTCTTTCCCTTTAGTTCACTTTAGCATTTTTACCAAGAGATGACATAAACAAATACAGAATATAAGGAAGAAAAAAACAATGAAGGTAGGGTGTCACATTTCTCAAGCACAGTTATAACTGACTGACTGAAGTAACTGTTGGGTTGATTGTCTAAAGAACTATATGGTTTTGCAATATGCACTACTCCAAAAAAGTGTAAGAAACAGAACATTTCTTTAATTTGTAACTGTTTTTTGAAGCGCTGTATCTATGTGAAAAATAAATGTACCGAGATTAAAAAAAAACATTCTGAAACTTCAAGTTTCTAGTTTCGAGGTTTGTTAGATTTCTAGTTAAAGTTTTTGTCGAGCAATGATTATCGCGCAATAATAAATAATGGCGAGAGCAAACAATTTTTCAAATGTTTTTTTTTTTCAAGTCCCACGGGCTTGGGAATTTTTTCCAATTAAATCAATGTATAGGTCAGTTAGCTTGTTTATTCAGCTTTAATTTGGTCTTTTTGTCCCTCTATGTCAATTTTTTTGCTGAGATATCCGACTTTGAATCAAAAACGATCCTTTTACAGACAGCGATCCTTTACATACAGGAAATAAAAGGGTAGCTTTGAGGACTTAAATAAATTTCCTACAAGTCCCTTTCATTGATTTTTGAGCCATTTTTTTCGCCCTTAGCATTAATTTGAAAAAAGTACAAAAAAATTAATTTTTATGGTTTTTCAGCAAATCTTTCACTATTTTACAAATATCCAAAGACAGACTAATGTTGCCAGGTTTTTTTCAGCTCAACGTCCCCCAAAAGCCCAGCAAATTTTCAAATCGATCCATCGAACCGTTTTTCCGGACCGGTTAATCAAAGTTTTATAAAACAATTAAAGGAACAAGTATATTGTTCCTGACCACCGTGTAATCATTACGAAAATGAAAAGACCAATTTTCTTCGACTTTTTTGCACTAGTTGCTTGTTAAATTTCAGGAAAAAAACAAAAAATATTTATAAAAAACCAATTTTTTTTTCAAATTTGTACACCATTTCCGGAAACAATATTGACTTATTTTTTACACGATTCGGCCATTATGCACCATAATTTCACACATCTTTAATTGCATTCATCAAAAGTTAATACCCCGAAGACTTATTCACTAGTCGAGCTGAGAATATTCATGCGATTAATTCTCAATATTTTCTGCGAAGATTACTAGGGTTACAAGAATCAGTCTTTTTCAAAACTAGGCATGATCAAAAATTTTAAAAAGTCCAAATTTACAAAACCTATTGATTATTATTTTTTTATCAAAACTTAAAAAAATTGACCAAAAAAGATTAGTTTTGAAAAAAAATGTTCATTGGTTTTTTCTTTTAAAAAAACAGTTAAAAAAAACTTTTTTGTAAACCTGATAACCTTCGTTGAAAATATCGAGAATTAATCGCATACAAGTTCTCACATCGACTAGTAAATACAGCTTAGGGGTATAAATTTTTAATTAATGCAATTAAAAATAAGTGAAATTATGGCTCGCAAAGGCCGACCCGTGAAAAAAATGAGTCTGTAATATTTCCTGAAATGTTTTGGAAAACAAAATTGATTTTTTTTTAATTAAAAAAAAATTTCTTAGTTTCAAGAAGCAGCTATTGCAAAGTTGTGAAAAAAGTCGAAGAAAATTGGTCTTTTTATTTTAATGTTTTTTGACTCCTTCTGAAAAGTGAATTTTGCGTGATTGTATTACAAAGAAGTACAACCATTCTCCAGCTTCTTCACATAATCACATTAAGGGGTTTTATACAGTGAAAATGTTTGACAAAATCGATTTTTTTAATTTAACTTTCGCAATGTACATTGTGACGTGACGTCACAAATGTACAGTCGAGAAAGAGCCCGCGTGACCACGCAGGGGCTCAATCTCCGCCGCGCCCTTCGTCAGTTTATAACAATGTTAATTTTAAGATAGTTTTAAGGATTAATAGTATATAGAATCCGCGACAATCCCTCCCAGTTCCCTCCCCGTACCCCCTTTTCTCGACGCCTTTTTTTTAATAGAGGTGTTCCCAGAGATCAGAATTTCAATATAATTATTTTTACAAATAAAAAATGTTAAAATTCAGTTAAAAGTTACCATAATATGTGTACACATTTTTACGTTAATCGATTTGAAGTATTTCTCAAGAAAATTGCTTGAAAAATCGATCTTTTTGGGCCTCCTGACTGTACAGAACCCCTTAAACACTTTTTAACCGTCAATTGGTTATGTGAATGGTAATCAATTGAACGATGCCGTGAAGTACATCGGTAATGAGGTCTTCGGACCTCGAAAACTTGGAGTTTTCTTTGATTCTCGAATAATCTAAAAATTCAAATAAAAATATAAATGTTCCGATCGACCACACACTTATTACAAATGACGTGAAATATATTTTGGCCACTACTGATAATCTAGGCGATGTTAAAATGTAAAAGAAGTTACATATTATGTCGGAAAAGTGCCACAGATGTAGGTACAAAGTGAACCTTCAATTGAGTCAATTAAAACGTGAGTGGGGGGAGAAAGAGCTCACATTTTTCTTACAATCGATTCAAAATTGCCAAAGATGAAAGGTTTTTTTTTTAAATGTGTCATTGGTGATACTCTTGACGCTCCCCTCCCGCTCTAGCGTTCCGTTCCCTTAGTTGATTTCGAGTGGAGGACTGCTCAGTCGTTCTTTTCCTCATAACGTTGGTATTTTCGATAATTCCATTCGTATCAGAAACGGGCGTTTCTCTCGTCGAGGCGAACGGCTCCTCGCGACATATCCCGTCGCGTACTGAGGAAACGACCGTTTCACCCCGAACTCGTAACAAGTACTACCAAATAACTTGGATTTCGAATTAGTTTCGGTATGTCTCGCTCGACTCCTCGTTGCTTCCTGTAATTGCATGAATTTTGCGAATCACGTGGCCGTGCGATAGCAAAAGGTGCGCCGGATGCAATTCAGCGAGTTTGCAGCGCCGGCCGACTGTTCAGTTGTTTGGCATAACGGTATGCAATAAACCAGCATATTTCCCGTCTCTAGGATGCTCCGTGGGAGAAAGCTCTACTCTGTCTGCTCTTCGCCGTGTCTCTCCTACTCCCGCGAGTCGGCAAGCACCAGCTATGGCGAGCCGGCGCTTGCCCCGAGAAACTATTCCGACAATTTCGACATAAATCGAAGGAGAGAAGTCGGAGCGCGCCCTCGAATATCCGAGTAACTTGTCGAGTTCGGAGCATCGCGCACCGCCACCCAGAGCGAAACGCTCGATCCCAACTATTATACATTTATGCTATTCGAGCACACCGAACGCAAACGCTATAACTAAAACACAAAGATGCCTGTTGGCCGAGAGAGGATTATGCACCCGTGTACACCGGCCCACCGTCGCACAGCACTGCGACAATATCTTGCCTGTATCCTGGCTATATAGTTCCGCTCTCTGGTCTCGCATTACCCGTGTCGCAATCGATGCACTTGCCAACAAGTATATCGATTCTACCGTACAGGTACGTATAGGTGCGAATTTCGAAAACTTCTATCGCTCGTAAACTCTTAAGCCACGCAAGCGATCAAGAGTGGGTGGACCATTTTTGGGCGCTTCTGGTTGACCAGAAATCAGCCATGTTTACTTACACTCTATACTTGGGTACACAATAAGTATGGAATAGGGGGCGAAATATACGCATTTACGTTGTAGGTACCTGTATAGACTCGATACTCGTTTGGATCGTGTAAAACTATCAAATGGTACGGAAGAAAGCGGCGGTGCAAACATTTTTCATTTTTTTTCCCGTACACGTGTGAGAGGAGAACGGATATAAATACAGTGGATGGTAGAGCCGAGTAAAACTTGTTGATCCACCGAAAGCCGCTTGCGGCCAATGTGAACGCGGCCTCTGTGAAATGCCGCGCGCATTCGAGGGGTTGCTACGGTGGCAAGTCGTTTCGCTCATCGAGCAGCCATTAAAGCCCTCGAGAGATTTCGATCTTTGGCCGCGTTTCCAATATCCGAGGAGAATCGAAGGCCTCATCTGGTATTACGATGCCCAGCCGCAAGTGGCTCGCAAAGTTACGTCCTTCGCGGCGAGTCTCCCGCGACTGTTTTATCAAGATAAAAAGTAAAACTCTTTTACCTTCCGTCCTCTTATTTATAGCCCTCGACCCGAATGTTTCACTGAGAAGATGCCGACGAATGCCGATTAAGTGGCTCTCGGACTTTTAGTCCGACTCGTCTACTCTTCCTTTTTCCACCTCACCGCGTTTTTTGGATGGTGTTTGAGCTTTGCCATTCGAATTCTACGTCGGCTCAGCAGGCGTCGATTTGTATCGAAAAATACATTCATTCGGAAAGAATGCGGAGCTGGGGTGCGATGAGCCCCGAATTACGCTTAGAAAGCGTCACCTCGATCGAACGATCGTTAATTTTTTATGTTGCAACGTTCATGGACGCGGCACATTATTTTTTTTGTATTTTTTTTAAATCGTTATTTTAATTGCTGTTTTCAATTTATTATTCAAGCTATTATTAGTTTTGTTGTTTTTTCCGAAGGCCTCCGCAGTGCTCTGCAGCAGCTCCATGGTTTTCCGCCTCAAACTTTTTTTAACGATTCTTTATTATTTTTTATACCTGTGAAGGGCCTGTGAAGGCCGGCGGAGGCCTTCGAAAGCCCTGTGGAGGCCTTCGGATCAAAATAATATCATTATTTTACGATGCCTCTGATCCGTAATAAAAGTTATTAAGAGCCTTTACTAGCAACAAAAGCATGTCTACGTACATTCGCTGTAAAGCTTGGATTTGTTTACATTTTTTTTTTTGACATTGTGAATTTTTTTAATTTTTGATTGTGATCTTTTTGTGAAAGGTATAACTGAATGTGATATTAAGAACACACACGCATTGAATGTAAAATTTGTCGATGGCCCATCCGTTCCACGTTCATCAGCCATGTTTAACCCCATTTTCAATTTTCTCATTTATGCCATTTATTAAACTACTGATGTTTTTGTCCACACCATAGCACGTAAACTTAGAAACAACTAGTAACATGTTAACACTCTAGAGGCACAGTATATATGTATATATATATATATATATATATATAGACACACATGACACATGTCATTTATATAAATATATATATATATATAAATGACATTTATAAAATTAAGAGACACCAAATAAAATCTTGAATTCGACACGGGGCACGAAACGCAGTATGAAGTCGTAAAGTATGCACGCCAAATCGTTGCGCAGCATTTCCAGTGTACTTGTGTGGCCGGGGAGATAGGGGCTACAAGTAACAGAGGTAAGAAGTAACATGCGAGTTGCTGCCAAACTATAAACATTGCAGCTACATATTAACAGTACCGTAAATTGCGGCGACTTTCACAAGACAGGGCGACTTTCATGATAGTTCATAATTTTTATTTTTCATAAAATAACTCCGAAATAACTGAACGTATTCTTTTGTTTCTTCTCGTGTTGGAAACATTGACAGTTCGTCCATCTTGTTACTCGGCGCAAAAGCGAGAATGGTAAACCAGCCAAATAGAAAAAAAAAATACCTCTAAAAAAGGTAGAAAAGCTCTTTGTTAAAACTTCAACTATGAACAACTAACTAATCGTACTAGTTATGTGTTGTTCACAATATAAGTGCATAAGGGGGCAGATCGAAGTGAACGTATCGAAAAAAAACTGAGTGAAGAGTACTTGATATGCAAATCTGCAGTGACATGAATAAATAAATCGTTAAAGCATGACTTTGTTTTATTGATCAACATCGCCCCCTCAATCAAATTCGCTCCAATAAAAAGAAAAATCTATCATAACTTAAAAACCAAAATTATTAAACAATTTTTTTACAGTTTTTGTTTGTTCCTCTTTGGGGTTACAAAGACGGGCTATTAATGAAGCCTCAGACGAGGTATGAACTTGACCAGCCACTTTCTATTTTCTTTTCTTTAGAACTATTCGTCCCATCATTTTTACTTTGTTTGTGCTATCTATGTAAAAAACCGATATTTCAATAATTTTTCCAAAGCTCTAGTTTTAGTTCCACTCAAAAGTGGAACAGTTACATGACCATAAAGTTCAAAAACCAATCAAAGTCGCCCTATTTTACGGTATTTCAACTCTTTCAGGAGTAGCGGACGGTCAAATAACGGCTAGTCCTCGCTCAGGAGCCGCACAGAGAAGTCACGTCAATGCGGCCCATTTTACCAGGAAATTGAACTATTTTTTACTAATGGAATTTTTTTATTTGTAGTTCAATTGAAGTTATTAAATAATGTTGATATTGTTTATTCGATGCTTCATTTCATTAGCTGCAATATCAGCTTGAGTATGTTACCGTAAAACTAATACATAATTAAATAAAAAATACAAATGTGATAGATGGAGGTATGTTGGCTAAAAGTAACAAACTACCGGGGTATCCAGTTACTTGTTAATACACAATAGAGATAGTGCATAGGCGAGCTCAATGTTCCGCTTGCCGACGTATTCACAATTTCGAAGAATTTCTTGAGGTTAGCATTTGCGACACGAAGAACCTTTGAGTAGCGAAGTGCAAGAAAGATCGGAGCTATGCGCGAAACTGGTCTAAAGGCGTTGCTCGTCGCGCTTGTTGAACAAAGTCTTAATCAACTGTCGCAAATGGGCGTGTATATACTACGTTTGCAATAGGACCGAATTACTCATTCGATTTGATAAACGAGTGTGGAACAATTTTTGGGTTCATATGGAACTTCGGCCGTAAATCATGATCTCGGGAAGAAGGGACGGATCGAAAAATAACCTGAACAAAATAGATAGGAAAGGATCACGTTACATTGGTCGAATGTTATTAGATTTTCGATTATTCGACGCGTATTCGGGTGACGTGGATTTAAAGTTGAAAAACGACCAGTCGAAGGCCAACTTACTGTATCGAGAGCACGTACCCGGGGTATTCGTTGCGGTTCGAGGTATGATTATTAACAAGATTTGAAATTTTTGTTTTTTTTTCAACCATTCGAAGTGATAAATGTTTAAAAGAAAAGGAGCCCCCGAAAGCAGAATTATCAACGTTTTGCCGACTTGTCGTGGAGCGTCTTCTTGTTTGAACGGCAGGGTATCGTATTCGTTGATGAAAGGAAACCAGACAAACAGGGACGAACCGAGTGGATATTCCCGTTCTCGCAATGGGAGTTATCAATAAAACGAGAGGCTGAGATGATGTTTTAGCGACGAAGAAAAGACACACACTGTACAATAACTTTATACAACATTGTTTATTGTTACGAATAAAGAGTGAGTTATGCGGGAGAAAGCATCGGGCCTATACACAGCCAGCCGTCCATAAATTACGTTATTTTAACATACAGAGGGGGGAGGCGCGTTTTGGACGTTAGATGACGGTAACGATAATTCGATTATGACGATACGAATTATCGGATGATTCGGGGGGGGGGGGGGGGGGGATGGTGGTGGTGTTAAAGATCACTAAATATCGATAACGTATTATATGGTCGGCCCCCAGAATGATACGTCTATTACATATTATGTGCATTTAAAGTATCGTACGTAACAATAACGAAGACAATTTAGATCACGACGTGTTCAATTTTGGGCGCATTCGACACGGGTCACGCGGCTTATAATAAATTATTCATACGTGGATACAGGCACTTTGCCTAACCGAATGTTAAAGGAGTCACGGGAAACTTATTAATAATGCTCATTTTAATCAGCCTACGCGAGGTAAAAAATTAGAAATGCGAAGAAACGTAGAAGGATGAAGAAATTTGGGAAAAGGAACAAAACATGAAAATACATCGCATGTTGAATGGCTCAGACATTGAGAGGTTGTCGAAACGCTTATCGGTCGAAAAGTGCAATGCGGCGGAGCTTTAGCTTCGTCTTCTTTTTCTCGCGTTCGAGCTCGCGACGCTCGGTGGCACTCGATTAGTTTCGCGCAATGGAAGCGGCGTTGAATACCGCGCCGCCGCTCTGCTCTGACGATCCTTCTCGAAGTCCGTTGTGGAAAAACATCGAGGACGGCGTGATTGAGATTTTTCATTGATATTCCTCTTTCGCTCCCTCGAGTATGTTTCCTCGCTGGCGATGCGGGGGCTATTTTTATTTGTCGTACAACACCAGCACGTTTCTCAGCGTATAAACATGCAGTACAGTTTTGCAGGTTTCGCGCGCAGCACACGAGAAAACTTTTCAAGCAGCTTCCATGATTAAACATCAACATAGAAGAACATTGAAACATTAACATTCAGTCATTCTGCCCCTCTCTCTCTCTCTCTCTCTCTCTCTCTCTCTCTCTCTCTCTCTCTCGCAGTTGGCTAATCGAAGGTGTAATTTTATAAACATCATTTTGAATAAATAAATAAAATTTTATATTATTACATTTGATAAACTTTTCTTATATTTAAAAGAAATAAAAATGATATTTTTATTCACTTGGGTATATACACTGACGCAAAAAGAGGCAAATAATCGATTATTAGTGAAATCTTCTTAGGCATTTATCAGATATGTTTGTTCATCAGCGGATACGAGCGGCGTGGTGTTGGATTGCCGTTCGGCGCAGTTCGGATATCCCGG
Source organism: Ophion costatus (assembly GCA_951751655.1). Classification (NCBI taxonomy): domain Eukaryota; kingdom Metazoa; phylum Arthropoda; class Insecta; order Hymenoptera; family Ichneumonidae; genus Ophion; species Ophion costatus. The sequence continues at coordinate 42,340,824 of OX632361.1, forward strand.
ATTTAATTTCATATTATCAACCGTATAAGCAAGTAACACTTTTAAAGCTAGCGGGGAACGAAAACGCGAAAACTACGACCTGGAAAATCAATATATTTCGGATAACAGGCTTCATAGAGCGTTTGCCGATCTATGGCATTGCCTCGATACACCCTGCATAATCCGCGCTTATCCACGAAGGAGAGCATTCTCATACTCCCCATACCGCTACTCTCAAACATAGATCGTTCGTACGTTGTTTTTTTCGTTCACTTGCATTTTACTCTCGACTCGGCTACGTCAACTACTCTTGCGTAGAATCTTTTAAAACGATGCCAAACTTTTCCTTTCGTACGTGGATGTACGAAAAATCGGCCGACTTTTTTCGCTCATAAAAAAGTAGAAAAAGTATTAAAAGACGAATCCGTGGAAAAAGAAAAGTAGGTACGTTTGGAGCGATGAAACGCGATGACCCGTTAAAGTAATAACGACTGTCAAGTCTCGTTATCACAATAATTACAAGACGCGACAGCCTGTCGGCCGCTACCCCCCTTTCGCCGCTCCCGCACTTTTGCGAGTCTGTATAATTAAATCGTTGCTTCGCCCGCGTCGTATAGTCGTAGCCCAAACATACGCGATATTCTCTCACGCCTCGGAGAACGTCTCGTCACATTTGAATTAGGAAAGGAGACTAGTTGTAAATGGAAGTGGAACAAGAGGTTCGAGAGACCGTCCTCTCCTCTACCTATCGACTCCGAAATATCGATAGGAGGGCCAGGAGGAGGTAAGGGGCGAGATAAAAGTGTACGGTGAGGGAGCAAGCTGCGGCGAGAGCCCCGGCGTATGATGCGAGGCAAGCGTTGTAAGAACTAGGATCGATGCGTGTCACGGCACAATAGTGCCGCAACACGCACGCACCGTTCAACGCTCCGCAGCCCCAAATTTCTTCTACCTCGCGAGGCAAGGAAACGGCATTGGCCGCGTAATATCTGTGTACAGAGGTTAAACATTATAATTAGTAATTATGAGTAATTATGAAAGTAATTTAATTAACAAGTAATTATGAAACATTATGAAACATTATGAAAATATGCGTGTATCGACGGTAGTGGGCGGGAGAGGGAGAGAGAGACAGAAAGAGAGGCAAAAGGAGAGAGAGAGAGAGAGAGAGAGGCTGGAGGAAATTCGAGCGGGACGATAGATTTATTGTCCAGGAAAGAAGGGCGCCAGGTACACACGACTTACCTGACAAACGCATTGTCGTTCGTCTGGGTGAATCGATCCGCGAGATCGTGCAGGCTGTGTGGCGTTATCTCGTCGAGATGATAATAATCGAGGAGCGAGTACTCGGTAGCCCAATTCGCGCTACCCTCCTCGTTGGCTTTCGTCAGATCGAGGTAGAATTGCGTGTAATCGAGAATCTGTTTTCAAACACACGTACACGAGATAACGGTACTCACTGGTCGTGCTTTTATGACAAAAAATATCGAATGCCTGAAAAGTATGTAGCATTTTCACTCTGGGTAGACGTACAGAAAACGGGAGGGACTTTTCGACAATTCCCGATGAGTTCTCGTCACCGCGAGTCCTCCTCCTCCTCCTCCTCCTCTTCCTTCATTCGCGATTTCTCTGTTCTCCAAATGAGTTTCCATCGACCCGATTATTTTACCAGTGACGAAATTCTTCCTACTCTTGCAACTTCCCGACGCGCCGACTCGTGAAACGAGGGGAAAAAAAATAACAAAACGGGTATTGGGCTTCCCGTGGATACAACCGGTTCAACGGAAACAATAGCCGACAAATTGTTGCAACGTTTTTTTTATGACGCGAGAGAGTAGAAAAAATTCTGTCGACAAACGGTTCTTTGTCGTTCCTAGGGCTTTGAAAGAGGCGCGCGAGCGTCGGATGGCGTTGCTGCGAGCACGAGGGGAGAGTGGATTCGTACCGATTCTTGTCTCGCGTATGAACAACGACCATCCTACCCCGTACGCGTGCTTTGTTTAAAAATAAAATGTACCTTTCCCGTGCTCGTTTCGAACTTGTAGAGTCGAAGTCCCGGATTGTTTGGTCCATTGGCTTGGCCCGGTGTGACGCTGGGTGCCATCATCAGCCAGGATATCGGCACTCCTGCTCGAGGTTGATCCAAGGAAAAATGACGGGGTCAGTGCGCGTGCGCGTGTCGATCATCGCTGGAGAGATTTTTAGTGGGCGTAAGGAAAATGTTGATCGTACCACCGTCGCTGTAGATGGTGCGAAACGTATCCGAGTGCCAGTGACCGAAGAATTGGCCCGCTATTATGTCGGAGTACTGTTTAACGAGCTGTAGATAACGCCTGATGTGCCGATCGGTCATCACTCTGGCGCCACCTTCGCGCTCCTCGACTCCCGGTGGCGTATGACCCACCACATATACCTGACGAGGTAGGACGGGTTGGATGGGTAAGCCGAATTTCTCGGACAAGAGCGTGACCCGGCCGTCGTTTAACAGTTTACGCATCCCCCCGGGTAGAACAGAATATTCAACCACATTTAACGCCTACTTCTTAACATTTGATACATGTCTTATTGAAAACATTCAACACGTCTAATTGCAAACACTAACGCCTTTACATGTCAAATGTATATTAAAACAATGTGTATTACAGTAAAGTTAAGCACATTTTATGCGTCTTTGTAAGCAGCGAATCCGCATTGAGTATATTAATATTCGCATGCCAATTTTTACATACTTCATACCAATACGACATGTCTATTTGAAGATACTTGGCAACTCTCGAAATTAAATTTCTCGAACAGGGTTTGTTCATTTTAATACGACAACTGAAAATACATTATCGAGTTGACATGTTTCTCCCTCCCCCTCCGCGGCTCACGTACGAAACCCTTCGGCGATCGGGTCGCTCACATCCAAGGATCGTACACATCCAAGGGTTTTATACGTGAAATGGAGAGGGGGGCAGAAAGAGAGAGAAAGAGAGGGAGACCGAGAAAGAATTACATGTATCGATTACGCTTAAAAAAATCTATAGCGTGATATTTGATCAATAAAACTTTTCAATTGACACAATGACATCAACGAATTGAAATAATTGATGTGACAGGACAAACAATTATAGAAATGACTTTGGTCTGTTATGCCATATCTGCGCTTACGATGCTACGAGTATTCGATAGGAGCGTGCGTAGTATAGGCAGACGATCAGGAGCTAGGTGTAGGTTCAGCCCCATGTCAGACGAAATATTTTCTTCGAAAAAAATCATTTCAGGAAGTCAGGGAATGACGACTTGTTACAAGAAATCATTGAGGTATAACTATGAGTTGAGTATTTCGTTTTATTTTCGATTTATGAAATATTGTGTGCATTCAGTAGACGGGCTGTGTGCTTTGACCCAACACGCATGCAGTGTATAAAAACGAATCAAATAACACAATACGCATAAAGCGACTCCCGAAATGACACATTCGCATATGTGTAAAAAGCCTCTACAAAAGTTACTACGATGCGCGTAGGATTGAAAGAACACACTTGAGTGTACAGTGCAGTAGATTATAGGAATTATAATGGCATATGCGTGACAGCCTGTCTTTCGAAATAAATAATGGCCAGTAGAAACAGATCCGATTTTGTTGAAACTTTTTTATGTGGAAGAGTATGAAAAACTAAGAGACACGTATTTTTTGTTATCGGCAGAAAAACGGTTTCAAAGGGTGAAACGCACCCGCAAAAATGGGGATGTCTTTCGTTTTTCGTCGATAACGTTTTAACGGTACGAGATATAAAAAAATTCACATTGCAACAACGTTCATTCTTTCGTTTACTATGTACATTGGAAATAATAACGATAACGTTATTGACAAAAAACGAAAAACACCTCTATTTTGGAGGGTACGTTTCACCCCTTAAAACTATTTTTCCGCCGATAATCAAAAATACGTGTCTCTTAGTTTTTGATACTCTTCCACATAAAAAAGTTTCAACAAAATCGGAGGAGGACACCCAAGTGACGTTCCTTGTAAGCGAGAGAAGCGTGCCCCCTCCCGCTCATCACTCTGTCTCTTCTCAGTGAGACGACAATAGGATCCGTGATTGATCTCCCTTTTCGCGCTCGCAACGTAATTTCCTCATTTGCAATCGTATCTTTGGCGACCGCCCCGGGTTAATTGAATTTGCCAACTAGCAGCGGCCCGAGAGAGAACGCATCCCGAATTTGTCGCAATTCCCGTAGACAGCCGTTTTCGTCAGCAGCGTTCCCTCGTCAACCGCTGTACGACCTTACTGACAAAGGATCAATTTATTTGCATTTTTACCTCGACACATGCGGATGGCCGCTCCAGCCATACTGAACGCTCCAGCCATTGTGTGACAATGCCCCGCATCAACGAGCGGTATGCGAGCGTCACATTTACGTCACGGTTTCACCATTTATTTTCAACTGTACATTGGTTTTCCACGGCAATTATCCAGTCCTAATGGTTGTTTCTTTTCTAAACAACTAACTGAATAAAATTAATGGCAAAACATTATTTTGGCCGATTTTGGGACTCAAGCGAAAAATGTGACAAAATCGAAAAAAATCGGTATTTTTTTCAGAAAAATCATTCAAGAATATTGTAGGGATAACTTTGCCGCATACTATGCCGAAAGGCCAGAACGGTGAATCTCTGTATCTGCTCTTGAGCATCAGCCTGAGTCAACGCTTTCGGAACGATGCGTGTCAGACGGTTCGAAATATTTGTAGTTATTTATAAGTGAATCGTTAATGCTTAATGTGTTTAATTTGAATGTGCCTTGGTGGAGAGTGTGTTGCTTAAGGTACGTAGAATTCGAATATAAATTACTCTCTTGTTGACTTTAGTTTACTCCTTACTAAAAATAGGGTGAAATATCAACTCTTCCAGAAATTAAATTTTCAATCGAACGGGTCGCAGTATTGAGTCAAATTTTTTACCCATTTTTACCACTTTTATTTAAAATGTAATATACAGTTTTGACTGTTTTTCATCGAATATTCCAAGAAACAGTTGCTTCACAATGCTTTCCTCGTTTATAGACAACTTTATTTCAAGGGATGCGCTCGAGCACACGTGAGCGCGCAGCGGGGGACTTGAAACCTCACCTTCACCGCGTGCTGATCTGCATCTCGAATTAAGGGACTCAAATAATGTTGTGTTTTGTATTGTATATTTCTACATCTACACTTATATACCCGCTTTTTATGGATTGCACTTTGAAAATCTGTACTTATGGCGTGATTTTAATTTTTCCTGATTATAGTATCGTTTTGTTTTACACTACTCCAAAAAAATTAAGGAACAGAAAGGTTCTTTCTTTCTGAAAAGGAAAGGAAAAATAAAAAAAGTTATTCTTCTTTTTCGTATTTTTTTGGCCCATTTTTCATAACCCAACCATAAAATGCAGGCGCCAAAGATACCGTAATCTCCCCGGAGCTTCAGTCATGAAAAATAGGGTGAATTTTTTTTTTTCAAATTTTTGGTCTTTTTTCAAGGTTTCATGGGCTCGGAATTTGTTTTCTCAGTTGACCCAATACATGGGTCAGTTAGCCTGCTTATTCAGCTTCAATGTGGTTTTTTGGTCTCTCTACGTCAATTTTTTGCTGAGATATCCGACTTTGAATGAAAAAAGTTCCTTTCGTCTTTGACCATCGATATCTTAGCAACCAATCGCACAAGGAATTAAAGGGCAGTTTTGAAAACTTAAATAAATTTCCTACAAGACCCTTTCGTTGATTTTTGAGCAATTTTTTTAACGTTAGCATTAATTTGAGAAAAGTACAAAAAATTACTTTTTACGGGTTTTCAGTAAATCGACCACTACTTTGCAAATATCGATGGACAGCCTAATGTTTTCAGGTTTTTTTCAGCTTAATGTACCCCCCAATAGCCTTGTAAATTTTCAAATTGATCCATCGAACCGTTTTTCCAGACGAATTGATCAAACTTTCACAAAACAATTAAAAGAACAAGTATTGTTGCTAAAAATCGTGTAACCATCATAAAAATGAAATAGCTAATTTTTTTCGACTTTTTTCACAACTTTGTACTTAGTTAGGGAAACTCAGAGCAAGACGAATATGCGGGGTAATCTGAATCTTGTGTCGAGCCACTAAACAGTGTCTGCAAGCACAGTGCTCCCGTTGAAGTTTGGTGGGGGGGGGGGGGGGGGGGGGGGTGAGGTAAATGAGTGAGAAAGTATCAAATGTGGCGAAACGATGTCATTTTTGGTAATGTTTAACATTGTTTCAGTTTATTTTGGTTGTTGATATTGATTAGAGACATGTAGGTAAACACAATGAAAGCACTAATTATTAATATAATAAGAATGGTTTATCAGAAATTTTTAAGATTAATGCGTGATTTTTTGTTGATACGTTAACCATCTAATAGGAAAAGGTGAATACAAGTTATCGCAAACGCGGAATATTTTACAACGTACTGCTATTTACGTTAGAAAGGATGAAACGAAACTAGTAAAGTATGCTCCGCATACGGAGTAAGATGAGAAAAGTTCCGTTTGAACAATAGTGTTTTTCATCGAAATTTACCTGATGCAAATCGTTCAACATGTCTCTCTGATTTGATGAAGAATAACATATTGAAACATGAATGAAATCGGAGGGGAACACCGGAAACGGTATTATACACGGGCATTATATACCGCAAAAACAGCAAAAACCCGTATCTACTATTCTTTCAAGCTCTTTCGAACGCAATTGGTGTCATCGAGATGAAAAAAGTTTTCGAGTTACACGAATTTTTCTAATTCCAACCCCCTATAAAATTACCCCTATTCATCTCCTCGGAACTGAAAGAGGTCCATGTTTCGTTTTTCGCCATAAGCATTGTTCTCGAATTGGTTTCATTCGAATATCTTGATTCGAACTATGCGAAACTACAAAAGTCACTCGAGGGAGCTCAACTTTGAGGGTGAGTTTCACCCCTTAAATCTGTTTTTTGCGCCGATGAAAAACGTGTCTCTTAGATTTCGATGAAGAATAATATATCAAAAAATGAACGATATGGGCCACCTGAAAACTGTTTCCTTGTGAGAAACATATACACTACCAGCGAAAAATTTCCGGACAAAAATTCAAAAAAGTGCCGGAACGATTTTTGATGCCATTTCACCGATGGTTGACATAAATGAATTTGATAAATGTAATTTTGAAGGGAAGGAATTTACCTTCGTTCCGTTTTTTTTAATTGTTTACTATCTTTTTCACGACTAGTACCCTTTTTCGAAACCGACCAGTTTTCGCATTTTTTGTTCCTTTTCTGGTGGACCCTGTTTACAGACAAAAATATCTTATGCATTTTTTTAACCGGATTCATAAAAGGGGAAGCTCAAACTTCAATTCCTTTTTAAAGTCTTGCACGATTATTTGCCTGAAGATATTCTGATAAAAAAAAAAAGAAAAACAATTTGAAAAATAACGTGTAACGCGAAAACGATAAGGCTTCAAGGAAAAGCTCAAGATAGTCAAGAGTTGAATCGGTTTTCGTTGAGATAACGAGAACTTTTTCAGATTTCTTTCCGACATTCTTTTTCACCGACTTCTGGTAAAAAAATTAGATGATTTAATTACCGTAACTCGAAAACTAAGGGGTTCGTGGTCAAATTTAAATACATGAAAAAAAATTTTGTCTATTTTCAACGCATTATTTCCGAATTTCTCCCCGTTAAAATGTTTAAAAAAATGTTCCACGTTAAGATATTTGAAAAAAAAATTTCAACTTCTTCTGTCTTCAAGTTTTCCTTGAATCCTTGTCGTTTTCGCGATAGACGTTATGTTTCAAATTGTCTCTTTAAAAAAAAAATCAAGATATCTTGAAAAAAAAATCGTACGAAGCTTTAAAATAAAAAAAAATTGAAGCTTGAGAATTCCCCTTTATGATTCCGGTCAAAAAATGCATGAAAAACTTTTTGTCTGTAACCGGGGCCCACCAGAAAAAGAACAAGTCGTAAAAAAACAATAAAAAAAAAGATGAAGTCGAATTTCTCCCCTTCAAAATGCCGTTTATTCAATTCATTTATGTCAACTATCGGCGAAATGGTATAAAAATCGTCGCGCAACTTCTTCTAAATTTTTGCCCATAAACTTTTCGCCGCTAGTGTAGGTACATGCCGTCGAATGTACCACTGAGAAACATGCAGAACGCCGTCATATTGCTTGAATGGCATATATCTACTACCAGTGCTCAAAACTCAGAACCTCTCTTAGATCTCTCATCTTTCTTATTCTCGACTGGTATATAACGATGTGTCGGTCGAACAGAACCTCAAACTACAGAAACTTTCAAACTCGACAATAAGATTTATCTCCAACTTGCGCAAAGATGAGCACTTAACACCATCCCGCGAAAGAAATTAGAAGGGCAGCCATAAAAAAAATCGGGCCCCGTGAGGGTTTGAATATGGATTCCCTACTAGGGCTTTCCCCAATACAATCGGACTAGGCCCCGACAGGAAAATAACAGGGTTGGGTAATTTATTTAAAAAACGGTCGTAGCGAATAAAATGGTAAAGGGCCCAGACGAGATTCATCAGGGGAGTGGTTGTTACAGGGCATACAATATAAACTGTAAAACTGAACTTGTTTTTTATTTTCTAATTTCGAGGTGAATAATAAATAAACCTTTATTTTAAGAAAATAGTTTTAATTATTGCTAAACACCTCGCTTGCTATGTATCCACTAATAAAGTTGATCATTATAGGGCAGTAATAGGGCTGCTTCATGGCTTCGATTGGGTTCTGTTGAGGCAACCAGTCGGGTCCTGATTTATAAGCCTCTTTAGGCCCTCGTCGACAAAGTGTGACCGGCCTCAAAGGGACCAAGGTCGGGTGCCATTTTAGGACCCTTTCAGAGTAAGGGAAAAATAATCGGGGCCCAGTCAAAGCCCTGGCTGAATTACCAGTCGGGCACTGATTCAAACGCCTCTTAAGGCCCTCGTCGACAAAGTGTGACCGGCCTCAAAGGGACCCGGTCGGGTGCCATGTTAGGGCCCTTACCGAGTAAGGGAAAAATAATCGGGGCCTAGTCGAAACCCTGGCTGAATTCTTTCACGGGATACCGTCGATTGCTAGGTTGATTGAAAGTAAGGGCACGTCGACTATATTTCATGGGTACCATGATATTCATATTCTTGATAATAATGCGCCGAATTACTTGATTGAGACGTTTAGGTTATATTCACCTCCGCTTCACACGGCTCGACGTACAGCGGTTGATACATTTTACACTCCACGTCATCGTACTGCCACGTTCAGAAATTCGTTTGGTCTTGCAGCAAAATATCTCTGGCACTCACTCTTGCTTGCCGTTGAATCGTTACCAAATATTACTATTTTCAAATCCAGACTTTTCGGTCACCTATTCGAACATGATGTATCTAGCGTCTAAGTGTCTTACATCTACGATGACATGGGCATATAGCTATTGGTGCTGTCTTTTAATTCCTTACTAATGTTGATTAATCTCCATTCCATCAAAATTATATAGAGCTCGAGTTATATTTGTATTTGTATTTGAACTTGAATGTCATTTTTATGTTTATCCTTTATGCTTGATTTTTATTTAGTTTTTTTAAATTTTATTTTTAGCATTTGATTTTGAGTTTGTTTTTGCGTTTCACCGTACGCGTGATTCTCTGCGTCCAATTTTGCGGAGAGTTTTGCGTTCGATTTTTGGTTGCCTATGATTAGTGCACTAAACGAACCGATGCTTATTTCGATTTTTAATTATTATTTAAGTTATATTATTTTAAGACGTTAACACCTTAATCTCATACTAGTTAACATGCCTGCTATTATTATTATTTTTGTTCATTTTAACATTAGGTAACATCATGTGTACTTTATGCCTAACAGAACAAACCCATGAAAAAATTGCCGACACGAACAATACAGCCGATGTCCGGCCCAGTACTGGCTAACCGATTGTTGGCAACCAATGTTGGCCCAACATTGAAAGAACGGTTCTGCCATTTTTCAGTCGACCCTCTTTTCGGAGCCCGGCATCCGACATCAAGCCGATTTGGGGACAGTACCGGTTAACGACCTAGGGCCGACTGTTGGCATAGACGGAGAAGCCGACCGTGGGCCAACACTGTCTGCCGTTAATTGTCCTGCGTTCATTTTTAATCCCGGCAACCGGTACTATACCAATGTCGGGCCAGTATCGGCTGCCCCGGAGAGCCGACTGTTGGGGTGGACTACTGGAGCCGACCATGGGCCAATACTGTTCGCCAATAACTGTTCTACGTTCATACGTAATCTCGGCATACCGCAGTATCCCAATGTCGGGACAGTATCGACTAACGACGAAGAACCGACTGTTCGCGTGAATAGGTTGAACCAATCACGAGCCGGCATCTCTCCCCTTTACGTGTCTTATGAATTGCTCGCCAGTCGCCATTCAGTGTCGTATCGATGCAGACCGCGAACAAAGAGTAGCGTCCATCGTCGCTTTTTCGTGCAACGGTAATTTTTTCCCTTATGCTCCTACCGTATTCTCAATACGAATAAATAAAAGAGATACGAAAAAATACGATAAACTGAAAAAAGTGCGAAATAAATTATGTTGGAATAAACTGTTATTGAAGCACGAAAAATGTGTCAAGAATCAAGAGTCATGTTTGACAGAGAAAAAAAATCCTCGAAAATAATGTTAAAAAAGCGGAGTGTGAAAACACTCTTGAGTATGTGGAAGAAATTATTGAACAGGGGGACGATAAAAATAATGAAAATGAACAACTAAAAAATTGTAACACGAGTGACCGATAATGCCCTGAGTTGTATCGGTCGATACTCGGGGCATTATCGTACCACTGTTGGTTATTGGCTGGACCAAAGTTGGTACGATATTGGCTTCAACTTGGGCCAATGTTGGCACAGGCGTTCGGGCCCGCTCTTAATACCAACGATGGCATAGTCTTGGGCCGACCTTGGCACGAGCGACAGCACCAACGCTGGTACGG
>OX632361.1:42351999-42496999 GCA_951751655.1 Ophion costatus
TCCCTCTCTCTCTTTTTCAACATATTTTGTTATTGAGCCTATTAATTGAATCAAGCGTTACACAAAAAGTTTTCAATCATTTTTTGTATGATTTAATGGCATGGCGTTCCCTCATGTTTTTTAAAATGGTACTGATCCATCTTGAATAAGCTTTATACTTGTAGTGTGTGTGTGTGTGCCAGAAGACGACTAACCCTTGTGCACTATTGAACTTTGATTTATTTCTAGCCATATTGCTATCAAGTTCCGTGCAACTGCGGTCCTCTCTAGGGTACAACTTTGTTTCGATAAAACCAACGTAGAGAGGCGGATTCAGTGCCTCCGTGCCGCCGCCCCCCCCCCCCCCCCCTCAGACGGTGCAAATCGACTATCCAAAAAAGGCAAGGAGTCCCAGAATAATCACATTCACCCTGTCCCCATGCCCCTCGTGCCCAAACGTGCAACTCCCCCCCCCCCCCCCCGCCCACGCGTCATTCTGGATCCGCACTGCTACCGTACATGTCAATTTCGATGAATGTTTGTTCGGAAAGTGAAAAAAAATATTCAAAAATAGAGAGGTAGCGAGAGGGATACGCGTCTGCAAGACACACAAGATAAGGTGCAAACGCAAAGATGGACAGAGTGACATCGCGGTGCTCGTCAAACCATGGCTGGCCACTTTTTGGCACGACGAAACAAAGCAGCAATAGCGAAAGGAATGAAAAATCAAACGGAAAGCAGCCCGGCGTGCGTTCCGTTGAACGGTCCAGTGATTACATTTTCTTACCGTTGCCTTCTTTTTTCGAGCAATACGCAGCGTTGCGTCGAACCACGACCATTGTCCATGCGGATCCATCGTGTTATCGCTGTCCGCTCTTCCACCAGCGAAAGAGCCGCCCGATCGCTGATCGTTGACTCGATTCTCCATTCCCGGATCGACCTCCAGCCATAGATTCGTGTTGAGAAATACGATCCTGTAATTTTCGGATGCCTGCTCGATTGTGTAGAAACCCGCTGTAAAATACAAACATCGTGAGAACTGTAGAAAACTAGAGGCTGCGGAATGGATCGATCTCGTGGTCAGGTCCCCTCGACTATAACCGCTTCTCGTTCCAGCCTCCAGTTCATTTTCAACATTTCGAATGTATCCAAGGTGTTCGACGTACATAACCTTCTTTCCCATAACAAAAAAGCATCTGTTGTCGGGGTGAGCCGCGATGCTGAGGAGAAAAGGCAAATACGGGAATCGACGATAAAAAATACGGGCGATGCTTTGGTACGGGTATGTACTTGAAATTTGTCAAATTATTTCCGACCTGTTCATCGAGCGATTTTTCATCCAAGTACCGATACGCCCTCCCGCATATCGCTCTGTATTTGCTCGGACGTTTCGCAATACCCGAGTACCTTCGCTACGAAGCTCGCCGAGTTTCTTGGATGCGAGAAAAGTTGGCACATATATAAAAGGTATAGAAAGGGTCGACATGGCGGCGGGGCTGGCCGGATGGTTGTAACGAACGGACGTATTACCCGGCCACCACGAGACTGCTCATTCGTGGTAGCAGAAAAGCACCCCGTAAGTCTTCGTTTCGCTCAACGTATATACTTTAAGAACCACACGGCTATCCGAGCTTGCGAACCGCGAGTTCTTTCGCACCACCTCCTCAAACCCCATTGCTCACCGTTCTCCTCGTATTTTCCTGTGAAACCTTGTAAACCCGACAAAACTTTCGGATTTATGCTTCTTCGAGTATAACTCGTTTTTTCTTAACCTCTTTGCTCGTTTGTACGTTCCCCGTTCCATTTGCCCACTTCCATTTTTTTCATTCGGTCCGGCGGTGTGTTGTATGAAAATCACGTCGACGCGCGTCGCTTTCTTCTATATAACTACTTTTTCACGTTGGCCTTTCGAAGCTCTCACACGTATAACTCGTTCTCTGCGCGGCGCCGAAAAAATATCCGAATGCAAAATAGGCGTGAGAGTCGCGAACGGGATGACACGCCCGACTCTGGCTACACGGCTAATCAAAGTCCTGGCACGGATCACACTTTAAAAAGAGCTTTGGTGTGAGCCTCCGATTTTCTTGAAACTCCTATATATGCTAGATGATCGAGAGCTATTGGGTACGTTTTTTTTCTATCGGCGGAAAAACGTTTTGATAGGGTATAACATGCCAAGGGCTGATTTTGCTGTTTCCCCCGCAAGGAGTCCACCAATTTCAGTGAAATAGTAACGAAAATGCTGCCGGGACAAAACCAATCACCAATCCACTATATCCATTTTCTTACTTTGGAAAAACTAAGCAAAAATTAACAAACGAACCACCCCTTCATTTTTCGTCCTCTGACCCCATGTTCACAAGGCATGCATTGGTTTGAACGTAATGGTAACACTTTTAAGCGGAGACAAAATTGAAAGTTACGTATTTTTGCATTTTTTCCGGACAACAAGCTTGTTGGGGGGTCAAGCACTTTCCGCACAATTATGTATTTTGGAGGACATAAATGGTGAAACTCATATTCATAGGATAAGAAATGTCGCTACAAAAGTGTAAAAAAATATTTCATGTCCAATGTTTTTTCCCATCTCGAGCAAAAAGAAGCGGCTTTACTGAATCGTCCATCATTTCTCTGCTGCTTTGATTTGATACTCTGTTCGGTGCTTATTGTCTTCGTTACCGTTTATTCTTCGAAGTACCGTTGACTTTATTGAGCTCCGATGATTCTTCGATTTTTGACAGTTTGATCATCACCGTTTTCGCCAATTTTCTTTTTTCGGCCATTCTTCATATGGATTTTCCGAGAAAACTATTCAAGATATCGCAATGAAACTCACGCCATTCTCTAACTCTGTGAAAATCGTTTTCAAGACGCCCCCCTCCCCTCCGTCATTCAAACAGAACCGACGCGACGCGGGTGGTTCATTCCGTAATTTTTGTTTTTATTCTCTACAATTTAGTCATTCTTGTTTCACTGAATATCGCCGAACTGCTTGTGGGCGAAACTGCAAAATCTACCCTCGATATGCTTCTCTCCAAGCGGTGTTTTTACCGCTTAAAACAATTTCTTCCTGCAATAAAAACGAATAAGTGTGCAATAGATTTCAATGATCTACCGTATATATGAGTTTAAATCAGATCGAAGGCAGGGTGAGCAGATTGATGTTCGTTTAATAGTTTCGATCGATCGTTAATAGGCACCGTAAATATATATGTATCCAGCGCTACGCGCGCGTTTACCAACTTTTTTCAAAGGTCTGGAGGGCATCAGTGGGCAACCAATGCTTCCAGAGTGTCGCAGTTTCGTTAAAGTCGAGACCGATGTCCTCGTGTCCCAGAGCAGGAAAGACGAATTGTCCGGTAAATGTGTGCGACAACAAATCCGTAAGATTCTTCAAACACCGGAGGCGCAGTTCCTTGCTTAATTTTTCACTATGTGACAGCGCGTCGCTGGAACAGTTGAGCAAAAATACGTAGACACAGGATCAAATTCTTACTCCATAGATAATAGACATTTTCCGCTCCACTCCGCCGAATCGTTCTTTTGTAACTCGATTTGAAGCAGAGGCGAAGCGTGCCTTGAGGAAGGACACCACTGTAAGGGCCCATTTTCGACCGTTTTCTTTCAATTTTTTTAAAGAACTAAATAGGATACATGGTCGAAAGCATGTTCAAGCTCTATTAGGTATATATTGAGGTATTTAAAAAAATGTATTTGTCAAAAGAATACAAACAGGCGACGCTCGAGTCGCTATAGCACTACTGGTTTTCGGCGAACCCTCTCCGCGGCACGCGGTAGAACTGTCATAAATTTAAAACTGCAACTAAGAGTGCAATATTTTCGTTAGTTATATTACTTTTAGTAGTCAAGTATGGGGCGGGGGGGGGGGGGGGGGGGGGAATAAAGAAATAATGAAAAAACAATAGAGGCAAGTTTTAAAAAAGTTAGTTTTTTCGGCCATAATTTTCATATAAAAAGTGATATCTTTTTACAATTTTCGAATTATCGAAAAAAAGCGCTGGTACTTGACTGTCAAAGCAACCTAACACGTTACAGTTAAAATTTCAAGTCGATTGGACGAAAATTGTTCGATTTCTTCAGCGTGCCGATTTCACAAACAGGGTTTTGAAAAAAACGTGTTTGAAGTTTTCGGTATTATAGACGCTACAGCTGATGTATTTTTTCCATAATCTAATGTCACCTATTGGTAGAAAGAAAAAACTATTTTTAGTCCGTAACTTTCTCCCCAAAGGTATATACGCTTACAACGATAATTACGCTTACAAGAGTCGAAAACTGCGTCTACCGGCACGGCATCGTCAAAGACGCTTTTCAGCGCTCGATAACTCCCCTAAAAAATTGCTCGAAAATCAATTTAACTCTGTTTTTCCGCGATAAGCAAATATGCATAATATTTTTAAAGATTCAAAGGATTTTTTAAAAAGTATTTCCAAAAAAAAAACGATTTTTCGAAAATTTTCAAATGGTGGCCTCCCATAATCGATATTTCGATGTCATCTTTGATTCTGAACTTCAATGCGCTCCTCGAGTCAACAAACGTGTAGCGTAGGGAAGGTATTCTGGTAAAAGAGGCGAGAGAAATCGCAAGAGAGAAAGACATAATGAGAGTACGAATGAAGTTTGTTTTCCCGGAGACTCGTGTAAACGCCAATTACTGATGACCCAATTATCGGAGGGAGAAAAGTGTGTGTGTGTGTGTGCGTGTGTGCGTGTGCGTGCGTGCGTGCGTGCGTGCGTGCGTGCGTGCGTGCGTGCGTGCGTGCGCGCGCGCGCGTGTGTGTGTGTGTGTGTGTGTGTGTGTGTGTGTGTGTGTGTGTGTGTGTGTGTGTGTGTGTGTGTGTGTGTGTGTGTGTGTGTGTGTGTGTGTGTGTGTGTGTGTGTGTGTGTTTGCGTGTGCGTGCTTGCGTGTGTGTGTGTGTATGATCTCGCGGGCAAGAAAAGCATACCCGGTCCAAAGCACAAACTCGATTCCCTCGTCGTGTTTTGATTTCATAGCTTTCGCCGCTGATTCGATCAGCGCCCACGGTGAATCGCAATTGTAGTCACCGAAAATACCGGCGGCCCTCCTGCCTTGTCTCGGCCGTCCGCTCTCCACGTTCGTTCTCGCGTTCCAACACACTGAAATACAATGGAAAAAGCATAATGGAGGTGCAAATCGAGTTTGCCTCGCGTTATCTCAGTCTCTCTCTCTCTCTATCTCTCTCTCTCTCTCCCTCTCTCTCTCTCTCTCTTACACACACACACACACACTCTGTCTCATGCGTACATTTGCTTGCGTCGGAGCAACGCTCCCCGCGATGCCCGCCGGAAATGCAACTTCACGGTAGGCAACGAGGCCGGAATGTTTTCGTCGCGTTCGTCCTCGGCACATAACTAACGCGCCACTATGTTTTTCACAACAACAGAAAAAAAAGAAAAAAACGTCCACTTGCATTTCCATTGGGGTCTAATTCCCCCCCCCCCCTTCCGCCCAACTTTCCCATTTCGCGTATGCTTTCCGCATACTTCATTCGTGCCACGTGTATTATTGGGAGCTTTGCGATTGAAGATTGTAGTTATCGGAAGCAAAAGAATACGAGACTTCTGGAACGACCTGTTCAAAGACTCGACTCGTTTTCAAGATACCGAGTACATACGTTTGATTGAGCAACTCTTGACGAGCCGCTCTATTACAGCCTGATGCATGCGCGCGCGCGCGACACTGACAAGGAAACCTTTTCCAGTGCCCCAAACGAAATCGATTTCGTTCGATTTTTGCTATGTTATTTTTCATCGAAATCTAAGAGACACGTTTTTTGTTAATCGGCGGAAAAACATTTTTAAGAGGTGAGCATTACCCTTGAATAAGTTGGACATCCTCAGGGTGACTTTTGCAGTTTCGCATATTTCCAATCAAGATATTTAGATCAAAACCAATTGGAGGATAATGCTTATGATGCATAATGAAGAAAACACCTTTTCCAATTCCGAGGGGGTCGATCGGTAAAAATATATAGGGGTTGCAAGTCAAAAAATTTGTATAACTTTGATACTTTTCCTTATATTTCAACGAAACCAATTGCATTTAAAAGGGCTAAAAAGTAAAATATACGGGTTTTTGCGTTACATGAAAAACCCCGTTTCAAGGGTGGACTAACCCGATATGATACCATATCCGGTGTCTACCTCCGATTTCGTTCCATTTTTTGTATATTATTTCTCATCGGAATCTAATGTAAGTGACCCGTATTTTTTATCGGCGGAACACCAGTTTTGAAGAAATGTATAGGGGTTGAAAGTTGAAACACTCTTATAACATAAAAGTATTCTTTGTACTTCAACAAACCTATATGCTGTAATCCCCCAAAAAAATACAAGAGAACTATCCGAAAAAAATGCGGTGTACCTCTGGGCCGGGATATTCGAACCCCCCGTGTAGAAATTTGAATCGGGAAACAGTACTGCTCCTGATCTGCCTTCCCTAGATGATATCAGGCTCTGGTTCGCAATGTAATGGGTCTACGGTCAGTTCCCGATCGGCCGTTCCCTTTCTGTGGAACTGATCCGGAACGGGCGGGGGAACAAGCGGTAAATGACCATGTAGGAAAGTCGCAGGGGGTAGATGGGAAATAGCCAGGAACAAACGAGCAAATTAAAAATCACTCTTCGGCGTTATTGCATTCCTTGAAGGGGTAAAATCGGGAGTGTATTTAATTTAGTAGTTCGACTGCGAGCTGCAGATTTCTTTAAATTGAAGAAGGAGATCAAGTTCCCGCAAATGACGCTTATTCGGCTCAAAAGTGGACATATCGCACGAAAAAGTTATGTGATGCTGATATAAAATAGCAAATATTTCAAGGTTATGGTCTTGCTGGATGTCCAACCTTACGATATGACATTTTACATCTAACAATTTCAAACATAACCTCCATCTTTTGCCAAACGGCAGAGACTTATTTGTACTTCCAATACTATAAATATTAATAATTTACCGTGATAATGTGATTACATTTATTGTAATTATATCCTCGGACGGATATTATATCAGCATATAATATCCGTCAACCATCGTAATTTACTCTTTATGATGGCATTGTCAGGCATCGATCATCGTTGAAGAAATAATATGATAATAAGACGGAACATACAACTACAATATATTTAATCATATTTTGTATTTAATTATTAATATTTTTAATGGCGCATGAAGTATTATTCAATAATAAGTCGGATTCTAATATTCAAGAAATGTCAATGTTCTGCTCAGGAGAAGATTTAGATATTTTATATTCCTGGTCTGTTCCACGAAAGGGCCCGGTTAAGTAAAGCGGACAAGGCAAGCCAGGCCTAGACCATACGTAAAGTTGGCAATGCCTGGTCACATTTCTGCACGGGCCGGAAACCTTTCGATTGCCGGTCGAATGCTCTGACCCCTGAGCTGACCCAGCCCGCTTACCACACCTTTCTCGGATAGTCTCCACATTCGTAACACAACACACACACACACACACACACACACACACACACACACACACACACACACACACACACACACACACACACACACACACACACACACACACACACACACACACACACACACACACACACACACACACACACACACACACACACACACACACACACACACACACACACACACACACACACACACACACACACACACACACACACACACACACACACACACACACACACACACACACACACACACACACACACACACACACACACACACACACACACACACACACACACACACACACACACACACACACACACACACACACACACACACACACACACACACACACATTTAGAAATATATATATCACGATACATGCATAAGTGGAACAAATTAAATTTCTTTGCAGAATAAATTTATTTCACATCAGTCTCAGAATTACTAGAACTCGGGAAAAAACACGCTTCGAGTTCCCAGACCACGCGCCGATCGACTGGCTGCAGCGTACACTGTTCCCACTCCGATACAGATGGTTGGGCCCGAGTTCGGTGTGGAATACAATTACCACTTTTCATAAGTCGATATCTCCGAAACGAAACGGTCAAAGTTTGTCATTAAAAAAAAATCAATCCGACAATAGTACTTCGTACACGTGTGTTTTTATTTTGAAATCCCAAGATCCGTTTAGAACCTATATCGAGAAATGGGAGCAAACTCCTATCGGTTTACGTGTTAAGTGCAGGAATCGCGTACAAAAATACCCATAATCAATTGCAGTTATCTCATGAACTAAACGGTGAATCGAATTAGATTTTTGGGTATCAGTCCATGAAGGCCATATCAACACCATACTTAGATTTCAGCCAATTCCTAAGATTTGCCAAAAACTACAGAACTACCTTAAGAGACGCCACCACTGTAACGGCCCATTTTCGAACGTTTTATTTTAAATAAAAAAAAGGAATAAAATACATGGTCAAAAAACTTTTAGGTTTTATGAGGTATATATTGAAGTATGTAAAAAAAGTATTTGTCAAAAGAATACAAAATGGAGGCGCACGAGTCGCTACTGGTTTTCAGTCAACCCTCTCCGCGACACGCAGTAGAACTGTCGTAAATTTCGTCCCGGGACTAAGAGTGAAATATTTTCGTTAATTATATTAGTTCGACCAGCCAAGTAGGAGGGGGAAATCAAAAAATAATTTAAAAACTAGAGACGCGTTTGAAAAAAGGTTTGTTTTTGCGACCACAATTTTCATATAAAAAGTGATATATTTTTTGACTTTTGAACATTTTTGAAGTGATGGTTGACTGTTAAAGCAATCTAAGAAAGCTACAGCTAAAATTTCAAGTCGATCGGACGAAAATTGTTCGAGTTCTGCTGCGTGCCGATTTCAAAATCATGGTTTTGAGAAAACCATTTATAAAAATAATTTTCGTGTAATTTTTATTTTATTTCATGTGTAACGCATACAATATTATTTTTTTGCATCAAAATGACGTAAAAGTAACCCTTAATCGTGTCATAAGTAGCATTAGTAAAGCAAAGCAAGGCAACTTTGACAAGGCAAAAGTTGCCTTGTCAAAGAAACCCCACACTCGAGTTTACTTTGACACTTTTGAAAAAAATATATATATAAAATTGTGGGTTGCTCGGGCTTGACTTTCTTATACATTTGGTAGCCAAAGGACACATTGTTATATTGGAGAAAAAAAGAAAATGGAATTTAGGATGTTCAAAAAAAGTTACCCATACCAAAAACTTCCAACACCTGTTAAGAGTAACCCCGTTTTACAGTATGTTGTAGTGTACGATATGTGGTAGTTCGCGCCACTCAAACGATGATGTTGCGAAACAAATAGATATCTCCTACGTTTTTTAGCTCTGCTAAAGACAAATACTTTTAGTGAAATACAAAGAATGTTACAAAGGGTCTTCAATTTTCAACCCCTATTTACCCCCTCGGAATTGAAAAATGCATTTTTCATTAATCGCCATAAGCATTCTCCTCCAATTGGTTTCAATCTATATCTTGACTGGAAATATTTTTTTTTTCCTCGAAGGTATACACGCTGTTAGCGTTTGTTACCTATTTTTTCCTCACTGTGACTGATTCTTTTCCTCCACTTTTTTTTCCACACTCCTTTTTCTTCACTTTTTTGTCCCTGTTTCCCCCCTCCTTGCGGCCGTAGCCGACTTCCTTCTCTGTATCATAATGACATTTCTGTCATGGGTATAGGGAAATCGCGAAAAGCCTATACCAATAAGAGCCGGCCATCAAGTTCGCCCCCCCCCCTCCCACTCGTTGAACTATTTTTATTTCGCCGCGAAATGCTGATGAAAAACATTTTCTTCCCGGTTCGCTGGTTTAGTGGCAAGCATGCTAACCACTAGACGATCGCATCGATTCGTGACTGGGCAGATGCGAAACTGCAAAATTCACTCCGAGGGTTTCCAACTTCGAGGGTAATTTTCGCCCATTAAAAACGTTTTTCCGCTTTAAAAAAGTGTCTCTTAGATTTCGATGAAAAAAAACATCAAAAATTGAACGTAATCGGAGGGGACACCGGAAACGGTTTCCTTTGAGACTCGCTTACCCTTCCGACCCGTGAAAGAATTCAGCCAGGGCTCTGACTAGGCCCCGATTATTTTTCCCTTACTCTGTAAGGGCCCTAACATGGCACCCGACCGGGTCCCTTTGAGGCCGGTCACACTTTGTCGACGAGGGCCTGAAGAGGCTTATAAATCAGGGCCCGACCGGTTGCCTCAACAGAACCCAATCGAAGCCACGAAGCAACCCTATTACCGCCCTATAATGATCAACTTTATTAGTGGATACATAGCAAGCGAGGTGTTACGCAATAATGAAAACTATTTTCTTCAAATAAAGGGTTATTTATTACTCACCTAGAAATTAGAAAATAAAAAACAAGTTTAGTTTTACAGTTCATATTGTATGCCCTATAACAACCGCTCCCCTGATGAATCCCGTCTGGGCCCTTTACCATTTTACTCGCTACGACCTTTTTTAAATAAACTACCCAACCCTGTTGTTTTCCTGTCGGGGCCTAGTCCGATTGTGTTGTGGAAAGCCCTAGTAGGGAATCCATATTCAAACGCTCACGGGGCCCGATTTTTTTTGATGGCTGCCCTCCTAATTTCTTTCACGGGGAGTAGTAGCGCGTAGTATTTGATGGCAGACGCACCGCCCCATTACTTGCCGTTTCAGATTGAGCTCCCTTCGCAACTGCGAATCTTACCGTTATTACCGTAGATCGAATAACTTCGAGTTCAACACACTTACTGTTGTTTCCATTTGTTTGAGCCGAGTAGCCCGGGTCGTAGTGAATGTCCGTAACATGCCAAAAGTATCCTGGTCAACACAAGTAGGTATCAGAAAGTACAATGGACTGTTAATCACGTTTGAGGACGAGGTGTGACTGTCAATCAATAAAATATATTATACTCGCCTATACGAGCGTGGACCGCGCACAACCACGAAAGCATCAACGGATAAGCGCGCATCATCTTGGCGTAGGTATCTCTTAAAAATCTGCGCATACGTAAAACATAAAAATCCTTTTTACCGTAAATTGTACACGTTGACTCGTATACACGTCATGTTACAGAGACATTTATTTATTTAGTAGAGTAGAGAGAGAGGTAGAGAGAGAGAGAGAGAGAGAGAGAGAGAGAGAGAGAGAGAGAGAGCGCGAAACGAAAACGCTGCGAAGAAAAGACGTAAACTACTCTGCTGAAATGAATCATATTTTATCCGCAACGAAACAAAGGTTTGCAAAAATCAACAGTCATCAATATTGCTCGAAGTAGGGGCAGGAAACAAGCTTCCTAACGCAACGGCTTCCGGATAAATAAATCCACGAATGAAGCATCGCCAGTTAGGCGACGTGGCGATCGAATGCAAAAGGTGAAAAGCGAGTGCGCGTAGAAGGTTGACAATATACATTTTAACAGACTGCTTTTATCGATAACAGTAACAAGCGAAGTTGCACACAAATCGAAAAAAAACCCGTCTGTTTTGCTGTTGAGGAGGTACATGACGTAACGCAATTTGGGGGGGGGGGGGGGCGTCAAGGTTTGCGTTACATCACGATTTTTGAACTGCCAGAAATAGCAAAATTTCTGCATGTTCAATTTTTTATCCTAAAGCTCGCACGCAATTTTACTGTGTATAGTTTACACCTTTCCATACGAAATGTCAGTTGAGGGGAAAGATCACTGTACAAGAACTTGCACAGTAGCTTTTCCCCTTCCCCACTTCCCTCAAGCAAAATTAGAAAAAAATGGTTTTTTTTTAATTCTTGAAAGCACATATTGAAAAATATTTTGGCAACATTTTTATCTACAAGTGCGAAAATTGACGGAGTTACAGTCACTTTAGTGACAACAATTAGCGCGACCGATTAGTGCCCTCAATCCCTACAGGTGTGGCATCGTTCACAATAGATGCCGTGCAAGTTCTTATTATTTTGTAAAATATAATAAAAATGTGCAACCGTTATATCGCCCGCAACTAGATACTTTAACGTATCTGTCAGTATTCTAGAAAAAAACATAACTTTATATCAGGAAAAACAAGGAAAACTTTAAACGCGTTATTCTCAAAACTACTTTTTTCGACTTCGTCCCAGCGAATACTCAAAAACTTGTCAACCAAATTTCAATTTTTTGACATTTTTGTAATCGCAGTGAGTAAGGTTGTACGTAGTCGATTTTTAAATTTTGATAATTACTATTTGTAAAGACTGATTTTAAAGACTGGCATCCTGTAAAAAGAACCAAAATAAATAAACGGCTACGTATATCGATAGCTACGTTTGTATAGATATCGATAAATTGCTGACTTTTTACTTACAGATAACCTTTCATGAGAAAATGAATAGAATTTTTTTCTCGTCGTCAAATTCAGGTATGTTTCTCGGTTAATTTCAAAGATTTTTTTTATAAAAATTGATATAACACTAGCACTCAGTGGTGTACCGGAGTTACGCCGACAAAGATACGAATTCAACGATTCCGCGACTAGGCGTAAGAATCGCCGCTGCGGCGCTTGGATTTCCCTCGAGTGAAAAGACCTTCGAACGAGCATCCAATCAAAGCTCCTACCACGCGTAGCACAATGGCCGCGTAATTTTGTGTACACGCGGACTACGCGTTTCGAATATCACTTTGGATATACGATGGATGGTAATAGTCACTGATGATACCCGTCGTATTTATGGCCAGTGGCGATCTGGCGATCACTCCGAGAAATGTATCGTATTTTTAACCATACTTAATATTTCCCTGAGGAGTCACCCCTAAAACAATTCAGACAGAGCTTTGACTAGGCCCCGATTATTTTTCCCTTACTCTGTAAGGGCCCTAACATGGCACCCGACCGGGTCCCTGTGAGGCCGGTCACACTTTGTCGACGAGGGCCTAAAGAGGCTTATAAATCAGGGCCCGACTGGTTGCCTCAACAGAACCCAATCGAAGCCATGAAGCAACCCTATTACTGCCCTATAATGATCAACTTTATTAGTGGATACATAGCAAGCGAGGTGTTTAGCAATAATGAAAACTATTTTCTTCAAATAAAGGATTATTTATTATTCACCTAGAAATTAGCAAATAAAAAACAAGTTCAGTTTTACAGCTTATATTGTATGCCCTGTAACAACCACTCCCCGGATGAATCCCATCTGGGCCCTTTACCATTTTACTCGCTACGACCTTTTTTAAATAAATTACCCAACCCTGTTATTTTCCTGTCGGGGCCTAGTCCGATTGTGTTGGGAAAAGCCCTAGTAGGGAATCCATATTCAAACCCTCACGGGGCCCGATTTTTTTAATGGCTGCCCTCCTAATTTCTTTCACGGGCACTAGTATTTTATAGCCACAGTTACTGCCAAAAAGATACTACTGCTTATTGATATTTTGGCACCTGTACAAATTATGCACTTTTAACGTTAACGGCAACCACCATTGTTACAAGCTATACACGTTGATTATTCATTGCTGTCTAATATAGTAGGTGTTCGTTGAACGAACATGCCCTCTTACACTATCAGAAATTAACTCCCTCAAGATCCTAATAGCGAACAGGAACAATATATGTACACACATATATATGAGGTATTCCTCGTGAATCCGTTGGACTTTTTCCCTGACTCCCGCCAATTCGATTTATTTTTGTTATCTGATTCCATTGACTCTAAAAGACACCCTAATTTTTTGTTACATTTTTCGAAACTACCCTTAGGCAAACATTTTTTTTCCGAAAAAAACGCTCCGATTTACAAATCTGAAAAAATTCCCAAAAATGCGTGTTTATATGTAAAAATTTTCAAGCTATCACCTGCAGTGGAAGTATGATTTTTTCTGTGCTGAATACGACTTCAATTAAAATTAATACTAGAACTTTTTGACTGCTTACGAAAAAATCATACTTCCACTGCGGGTGATAGCTTGAAAATTTTTACATATAGTCACGCATTTTTGGAAATTTTTTCAAATGTTTAAATCGGGGCGTTTTTTTTCGGAACAAAAAATGTTTGACTAAGGGTTGTTTGGAAAAATGTAAAAAAAAATCAAGCTGTCGCTTAGAGTCAATGGAATCAGATGAAAAAAAAATTAATCGAATTGGCGGTGGTCAGGGAAAAAGTCCACCGGATTCATGTGAAATACCTCATATACAGTGTGTCCTGTTATGTATGGATAACCCTGCAAACGTCAATAGGTCAGATCATGTCATGTATGCTGGAATTTCAGTTCAGTATAAGTCCCATGGTTTTCGAGATAAAAATCATCTGCTTTTGGTTTTTCGCATGTCATTTCGACAAATGAAAACTTTATCTGAACCGGTTTTTAAAAAAATACTCTTTGTTATTTATTTATCTATAAAAGTCTTCTTTTGAACCTTAAATTTTAAGGAGTCATTAAAAAGCATCTTATGTAGAATATTCTTATAAACTTGTGAATAAAAATGTTGCCAACATATTTTTCAATATATGTACTTTCAAGAGTTATAAAAAACAAAATATTTCTTTTTCACGTTTGCGTGGGGAAAGTGGGTAAGCTACTCTGCAAATACTTGCACCGTGACTTCTCCCCTTAACTGATATTTTGTATGGAAAGGTGTCAACTTTCCGGGGTAAAATTGCGCGCGAGTTTAACATTATTTAAACTTGAACATGCAGAAATTTTGGTATTTTTGGCAGTTCTAAAATCGTGACGTAAAGCAATCCTCGACCCCCCATCCCCTCACGTACGTAGATCGTAACGCTTGGCCGAACCACGCCCCGCCCCCGATATTGCTTTACGTAATTTGCGAGCGGCCCATACCTACTCGGTTCCTATGCGTTATTGTACAAAGGTTGTTACTATACGATGTTTTCATTACCGTGCCGGCATCAGTGACTATACTACTATATAACGAACTTTTATGCTGCAGTACGGGGACTCATAAAAGACGTACTGAAAGAGGCACCACGTCGAAAGAGGTATGTTGGCTGCAAATGAAGTTAAAAAAAACCGTAAATACAGATTAGTCGTTTGTGAATACATTTGCAACTTTACTCTTTTAAAATGCGTGAAAAAACAGAAAAAAGATTCCAGCGGAGACCATAGAAGTTGAAAATGTGATCGATGTGCCTAAATAATTAATACTTAATTTAAATAAAGAATTTACAAAAATATTTATCAGTACAATTCAAATAAAAACTAGTTAATTTAATGCTGTTAAAACGTGAAAGTAACACTGGACATTAAAAAAAACGACGCTAGGTACACGTTTTTTAGAATTGTAGCAAGATAAATTCCCTTTAACGTGGGATAATAA
Organism: Ophion costatus; assembly: GCA_951751655.1. Classification (NCBI taxonomy): domain Eukaryota; kingdom Metazoa; phylum Arthropoda; class Insecta; order Hymenoptera; family Ichneumonidae; genus Ophion; species Ophion costatus. Next base: position 42,367,309 of record OX632361.1, read on the forward strand.
CCATTTTTATGCAATCATCCGTTTCAAAGATACGAGCTCTTAACTAAAGTTTGTTTCGTTCGACTCTACTAAAAAAATCTCCGTTACTAAAAAAAAATTGAAAAGTAGTTCAAGTTTACAAAAACTTTCAATTCATTTTTTTTTACCAAAACTTATCTGGCTGAATTTTTGCACAGATGTTCCATTTAATATATAAAGTAACCCCCCAAACGGATGTTTGGTGCATTCCAATAGGTCACGAGATATCGAATTTGTTTGGTTTTCTTTTGTTTTTTTGGGTTTGTTTGTTTGTGTTTGTGCGTTGGGTTACCCGTGCAGTATAGATATACGATATACGAAGTCGGAGGAGTGGGGATATCGATCGGCCGTGGCGGGCGATATAGATATACTCGTGCGGGCTAAAAAATAAACTTTAAAATTCGATTTCTCATGAACTATTGGAATGCGCCAAATTCCCTTGGGGGATGTCTTTATAAATTAATTGGAACCTCTGTGCAAAATTTCAGCAAAATCGAGTGTAACAGCCTTTCGGGAGTTTATCCAAAATTTACAACAAAAAAGATCGAAGAAAAACTGTTAGATGGTTCTTTCTTCGAAAAAAAGGATCAGTTTTGAAAGAAACGGGTTTTTATAACCCTAATAACCTTCGCAGAAAATACCTGCGCGCCAGAGGGTGATACCGGTACCTTGAAATTGATCAGTGCTCTGAACAACAGGCTGAGGGTGGCAAAGGGCCCTCTGCAGCGAGTATAGGCGGCGTCATAGGCGGTTCTGGAAATCAGATCTGTTTGGGAAAAACAAGATCACTATTGCTACCACTAATATGCTCGCTGTCCCGGTCCTGCTCTACCTATACGGCATCATCTAATGGCGTAGAGACGAGCTCTAACAGCTGAACATCGGCACAAGCAAGAAAATGAACATCCAACGGAGTTTATACCCTCGATCTTCCACCCCGCGCCTTTATTTATATGCTGCGTCAGAGCGGTGGGTGCGGACTCTTAGGATCAGCCTGTCTTTATCACCAAATGGTCCACGAAATAGCAAGCGATGTAATAACGGGCTCGGACCCGCTCCTAGAGATCGTGAACCAGCATAAGCTTCATCGGGTGAGGGAATTTCTTTACAAAGTTTCGTCGGTGCCGGCGTGGCGCTTTGCCAATCGACTTCGTCGCTCGGTTGCCCAAGTCCCAACGTTGACTGTGCAATCAGAGCTGCCAAGTAGACTGTCCTGACTTGGCAGCACGTGGCCCACCTACGGAAAAACACCCATGCATGGTTTTTCCAACACATGGATGGCTGTCCGCCCAGCTGACCTTTTCCCTCTTGCGGTCAGCTGGACTGATATCCGAGACCAAAAAGTTTATCTGCGCTTGCCCGGATGGGGTTATCAACACTCAGGTCTATCGCCGTCGCGTTATGGGTCAGCCTCTGCCGACCACTTTGTGTCGCCAATGCAAACAATCGCCGAAGACTCCAATGCATATACTGTCAGCCTGCCCGGTATATGCAGTCTCCAGCTATATTCATCGCCATAACGCGACCCTGAGGTTGTTGTATAAACATCTACGGCACTCTTATGGGATAGATCGGGAGCCCGTTCTACCTTATTTATCAGAGGATATTGAGTCCGTTGTCGTGGGCGAGAGGTGCAAGATTTATTGGAACTTCTCGTTCGCGAACATCGGGCTGCTTCAAGCGACGAAGCCTGATGTTGTCCTCTTCGATTTCGACGACAAGACGATATACGTTATTAAGTTCTCGGCCTCGGCTGAGGTGTACGTGTCGCGAAAGAAAAAAGAGAAACGGCTCAAGTATCAGACTCTCCTGGCCGAACTACGTCGTCTGCACTGGGAAATCAGGGTGACACGTGTTGTCGTCACCATTGGTGCGCTTGGGGGGAACAAGGAGTCGTTTGTATCAGGCCTGGCCTGATACAAACCCGGTGTCTGGTTGCTAGCGGCTCGGATGCAGAAAGCGGCCATACTTGGGTCCCCCCGTTTACTTAGGCAATACGATTGTGGAGTGCGGTAGCCGCTCACCCTCTGGCTGGAGGGAGCGTCTATCGCAGAGCGATAGTTGATTATACTCGCACCTTTTTTACTGGACAGCAGTCAATGTGGTGTCGGAACCCTCGAGTGTCGCCCAGCGTTATTGTTCCAGTCTAGATTAACCCTTAATCCGTGAACCTGGGTCATTTTCGTCCTGCTCAAAATCATTTTCTTCGCAGGTTGCTTAATATTTAATGGAAAAAAAATATATTGAAAATAAAAAAGAAAAAGAAAACCCTATTTCTCCTTGAAAAGGATGGCCTGAAGATCGATCATGAATTTTTTTCAGATTTTTTTCGTTGTCAATTGTCGGTTTGGTAGTGCAAAAACAAAAACGACCCATGTTCACGGGATTAAGGTGCCTCAAATACCGTCACGGATTGAGGGTTGAGACCGAGCCTAACCCCCGGGGTAGGTGATTGTTTCCCGGCGTAACCTGAGGAAATGCGTTACCCGGAGCAATAAAATGTATTATTAAAAATAATTATAACAATAACAACAACAACAACAACAACAATAATATCGGTTGAATATTAATGGTTGAAACGGGAAGCTACTTTGCGCGTGGACCGATGCGCGCTCTTGGCGCGCTTTATTTCTGGTTAGTCAATGAGTACGAGTGGGGATACGGATGGTCTCTGATAGTAGAGCGTAATGTAAATTACATCAATCGGTGATCGCGATCGAATGGTCGTGACCTCGAATCGACAAGTTGAGGACAACGGTGAAATCGTGAGAGTTCGTTGCTCCACACATTTTTCGGCCATTGACAGGAAGGGGCGAGCGGGTACAGGAGAGAGCGCGTGCGGATCGCGAAACGGTCGGCAAACGAACGAGATTTTTAGTTCGGAAATTGGAAAAGAAAATGATAGGTGTGAAGTGGGTTTTGATTGTTGATACCTATATAGGTAAATGATAAACGAAGGCGCGGAGGGAATACGGTTTCGGCAAAATGGGACGCCTTGAGCAACTTCATCTATATATACCGAATTATCTTGCTCGTTGAGCCGTAAATTCACGACTAATCCGAAAGTTTCGAGATTGACGGCGGATAGGTATATAGGTTGAGACAAGCTTCCCCACAGATGCGCGTGGCAATCGATGTCCGCCGACTCGATTCACCTCTTTATAACGACTTTCCATGGCCATAAGATAGGCGCTCTCCGAAAATTTCTACGCGATATTCCAACTATTGATTCAATTAACTGAAAACAAGCGGATAATCGGAACAAGTTTTGGGAGCGACGCCGCGTTAAGTGATGTGTCGCGTGCGCGCGACGGCGATTTTGAGAGCCAAGAAAGCAGCGCGTGGAGTCCGTATCTTTGCAAACGTATTTGTCTTGCACTTGTTTGCCCAATTTGCGAATAATAACTTCTGCGATGGTTGATGGTAAGTTGACAGTGCTCGTACGCCTCCTACGGTCGAATTGGAATTTCTAAGCTGAAAAGGAGAGGCGGGGCGCGTATGCTGAAGAATCTCAGCACGAACGAATGTAAGAAAGATCGAGAATACAAAGATTCGATGAGCCCTATAATGTTTATCCGGCCGTCGCGTCGCGGCGGTCTGCAATGGCCGAGTCCGTCGCGACATCCCGTCGGATTGCCCAACGAAAAAAGCGATCGACGCGCGATAATCGATCGATGCACTGATTTTTAAACGCAACAATACAGTCTCGGAATCAGCTTCTGCTCGTTTTGTCGTGTTTTCCCCCATCTCTTTGGCCCGGTCGTGTGAAAAATAGAGAAAACAATTTTGGACTTCCCAACTTACTCCGGCTCGGCCACTGGCGGTACCAAGCAGGAACAAATTTTTCCATCGTCTCAACGTCTTATACCCCGCCCCTTTTCGCCATCACCCCAAACCGCCTCCTCGAGAGCGATTCAATTTCATTACGCTACTCACCCGGTTTTGCTTTTACAAGTTCGGACACTCGAATCTGCAACGGTATGTCCATTATGTAGCGACGCTCCTCCCTTTTATTTCCTTATTTCGTTCTTAAAAGATCGATGGCGGATTAAGCCACTCTTCGGCCCTCGTCTGGCTCAGCGACTTTCTCGAATGTAATCATCGTGCCCGTATAGCGCTCTGTATGTCAATTTACTTTAATTTTTCGCAAGCATCGTTTTAGCAGCGAATTACACTGCGGTCACAGCTTTGGCAATACATTCAGACGGTAGTATACACTCTGATAAACACAATTGATCATCGATCGCCGCCAAAAGTTTTCGAGCAATTTTCGAGGCAGGATCAGTAATTATCGAGAGTAATTGAGCTGGCAACACGGACAAGTTTACGTACACGCTGTTTCACGTACGTAAAGGCGCAATGTGGAGTTTTTTAAAAAAGTACGTGACGGATATAGTTTCCGTCGTGGAGCGCGACGATAAGCGAACTGAGGGGGTGGCGTCGTTGCACCCAGGGCGCGAGTCAACGCGGTCTCTCCGCCGGCTAGTCCGAATGCAGACGGGTTGGCGGCTGCGCCGTCTTTACTGAGCCCCTTTAACCCATTACCCTTTCTTCCTCCCGACCGCGCTCTGTTCTCACTCTATCTCTCTCTCTCTCTCTCTCTCTCTCTCTCTGTCTCTCTCTATCGCTCTCGTTCTCTCCTTACCTCTTCTTCCCTTTTTGCAGGCGTCTCAACACTACTTTCGATTATTCGGAGTCTCTCGTTGCTCGTACGCGGCCAACAGCGAGGCTGAGAGACAGCCTAGGAGGAGCGCAAGCTGCCTCGTTCCAGAAAGAGCGGACAGGGCAGTGGCGGTAGTGGTGGTGGCGGCGGCAGTACGGTAAGTTGATGGTACAACGAGGTGGTGTCAGCTTGCATCGGCGAGGCTACATCATCGTATGACTTTGTGTCTCCCGTAACGTGTTTTATTAACCATTGGAATCGAGTGTCTGGTTGCACTCTCTCTCTCTCTCACTTTCTTTCTCTTACGCTCATTCTCGCTCTCTTTAGTTGAGCTGTCGTGATTAAAAAGTTTGCGTTGCGCGTCTATCGCGTGCCTGGCAACCCATGATGCTTCCTAATCAATAGGAAATAAATTCTGCGAGACGACAAATTCATCATGAGTGAGTGAAAGATTCGGTAGGAGGAAGGACACGGGCCTAGACAATCTTCGAATGTGCCGAGGAAGATACGATCTCGGTACACCGTTGTTGTTGCCGGTAGATCCTACATTTCATATGCAACGTCAAATGTGTCCTTTGACAGACTTGTTGCGATCAAAAGTTCTGGATAGTTTTTTTTCACAATATGATCACAGGCTATTTGAGAAATATCGAATGAGTTATCTGCAATATCAGATATTGATCTATAAATGTCGGATGGGAGGCAGAGCTCGGTACAAAGGGATAATAAAAACGAAGAAAAAAGACGTCCGCATGCAAGGCGGTATGATGTGCTATCTCGATCGGCGATTGAACATGCTCACACCTCCCTTATGGCCGAAGTTTTGTATTTTTGTATTTCAACACCGTCAATACGAATTTGCTACCCATGTCGTCCAAAGCGTTCAATTTCCTTAATAACGAATCGTCAAAGTTTATGGAATCACCCGTTTTTTAAACTTTTTTCGTTGATATTTTGAGGATTCGAGAAAAAAGAACCGGTAACATTCGTTATCAGCGCAAAATATGCTATCGTACGTGTCCATAAAATCGGCTGACAGATGGAAACAAAAAACAAAACGAAAATCCGACTTCATTGCCCACTCTGCCGGAACATTCGAACTAAAACCCTTCGTATACTCGAGGGATGGAAACTTGTCGAAGATGTTTTTTTTTTACAGTATTCCGATTCCACCTCGAAAAATTCCGTTCGATTAATCAGGCTATCTCGTTCTCGCGCAAAAAGTATGGAAAAATGCCGAAGATATATACTTTTATCTTACAGAGTGCGTGTACTGTAAACGCGGGAACAGAGTTTCTCTTCGTGTCTCAATTGTTTGCTTTTCACTTTTCTTCCGCTTCTTTTGCTTCGGCAACCCATGTATACATACTTGATAAATATAGAGCCGCATAGGTACTCGTTCCTGTTTGTAGACTCATAGTGAGACGCGGACATTTACGATACACGAAGATCATACCCCGAGCAGAAATATGTTCAGGCTGAAATCCGGACCGGATCAGGCAGCCACAATAGCAAATCCGGGCCGGGTTAGGCAAATTTAGTCCGGCGCTGATCAGAGTTGCAACGCTTTTGCAAGTTCGGGTCCGGATCAGGCACCGTATCGGGCTCGGATCAGGCATCTTATGAGGCCCGGGTCAGGCTCCGTATCCGGCTCGGATCAGCCACCATATCTGGCTCGGATCAAGCAACTTATCTGGCCCGGATCAGGTGCCTCATCTAGCCTGAGACATGCGTGTCATCTGGCTCAATCGTTTGATTAATTTTTTGTTTAGAAATAGATCTACATTTATTAAATTATTATCGCAGTTACACGTTATCAAGTTTACTAACGTTATTACAAAAATATGAAACATATGAAAACATTTTTTTTAAGTTTAAGTTTTTATTTTACTTGACGATCGTTTAGTTTTTGTTCCGGTTTTCGCGATGACCGTCCCAATTTTTCGCACGCTTTATGACCGCCCCTAGCCCATCCGAAATTTGTTTCTCTTTCATAGAACCTGCGTGGGGAGTACTATCATACTCTTTCAAGATTGCATCTGAAATATTTCGAATACATAGAAAAATTAGTGAATATACATAGAAAAATCACATCTTTACATTAAGAGCATATATCAGTCGGATCTAGGGAGCGCCATCGCTCTCCCGTCGGGTATATCCATATTTATCATAAGTATAGATATATTCGACCAGGGAAAAGTGACCGATATAGGTTCCGACTGATATATCCTCTTAAGATAATTAAATAATTATTTTAAAATGGTGTACCTCGTATACAAGCATAGAATGCAATGTCAGTTTTGAATACTTTTTTTCCGCTGATTTGCTTTGCAGTTGTAAACTTCAGAACTACGTTACGTATCAAAAATCTTTGAATGACGTTACGTATCGACGATACAAGATGTTTCGGATCTGAACTGATGAGCAAATAAATGCCATTTGTCTGAAAACAATAAATAGAAAAATTAATCATTTTAGACAGTTATGAATTAAAAATACTCTCATAGTATAAAATGCAACCTTCGACGTCACGTCGAAGAACTTTTTCAGATTTCAGTTTGTCGTCGAACTTTCGAAATTCCTCCAAATTTGTGAAGGGCAGCTCTCCAAGTTTGTAAATATTGATGCTTTGGTCAATTCCTGGCAAGCTGCCTCCGTTTTTGCTTCGATTTGGCGTATGTTTATTACGGCAGGTTATCCTCGAATTTGGCTCAATTGATAATTCAGACTGTGATGAGATTTTAAAACAATCGATCACAAATCGTCGGAATCTAAAATAACCAAACAAAATTCATTATATACAACATTTTTTAAATAAAGTTTGAAAAGAAAAGCGAAGATGTGGGGAAACATATAAATCGGAAATTTACAAGTCAGAGAAATTTCAAAGCGTGTATCGAAGCGAAGATTTTAGGCTGTAATTAATCGCCAAAGTGAGAACAAGACTCAATGAGAGTATTTAATTTGAAAGAAAACGTCTTTCCACTATATGCGTAGGAGCACGATAACGCGATTGCACATACCAACGGATTCAGATCCCTAACGAAGCGTATTCCCTATGGTAGCCGCGGTCAGGATAGAGAGTCGAAAGCGAGCAACAGCTAGAGAGATTGAGAAAGAGAGAGGAAGAGAGAAACGGGCCAAGCAAAGCCGAAGATAGAAAGCAACGCACGCGATTCTATCGTATTCTACTAATATCAAAATTCGATCTCAACGGAAAATACATTGAAAGCCTCGATCGTCGTACTCCAGGTTAAATAACTATCCAAGAGAGTAAGAGAGCCAGAGAGGTAGGGAGAGGGAGAGGGAGAGAGAGAGGGAGAGAGAGACAGAGACAGAGACCGAGACAGAGACAGAGACAGAGACAGAGACAGAGACAGAGACAGAGACAGAGACAGAGACAGAGACAGAGACAGAGACAGAGACAGAGACAGAGACAGAGACAGAGACAGAGAGAGAGAGAGAGAGAGAGAGAGAGAGAGAGAGAGAGAGAGGGGGAGAGAGAGAGAGAGAGGGAGAGGGAGAGAGAGGATCCTTCCTCTTGGATTTTTTAAACTGTGTATTCCCTGTCCTTGATTTAGGGCTTCGAAAACGGAGGTACCGAGAGAGTTTATTGAACGACGGTACCCAGTTTCTGGGCTTTAAATTATGAATAGGGAATACGTGTCTAGAGGTGTCTAAATTAATTGAGAATAATTACTCACCCTCTATATTGACATCGATCAGTTCGTCAATCGGGGTTTCTGAGAGAGATTGACCGCCGTTTCGATCTGTCATCTTTGGCTTTCTAGAACCCGATTTCTCTCCACTCTGCGACAATGAGGAATGCGACCGGTTTGAGTCACCGCCATGAGCGACAGCAGGACTACTTTTTTCGGTCACTTTATTATGATTTGCATTCAAGTCTGCTGAAAATATAAAGAGACATATGCACGGCTGCAATTTATAAAAAAGATAATATTTGGAATTAATGGCCATATTTTTGTATCATCTGTAAGAATATTATTGCAAAGTACATTTTTTATTGTTCACTATTGCTCACTATTAACTATGGCATATATTGCTATACGATACCATGCATTCCTTTTGAAATAAATTACAAGGAATAAGAATAATTTATTTGAATAATTACTCACCCTCTATGTCACTCGGGGTTTCTGAGAGAGATTGACCGCCGTTTCGATATGTCGTCTTTGGCTTTGTAGAACCCGATTTCTCTCCAATCTGCGATGAATGAGGAATCCGACCGATAGAAATCATCGCCATGAGCGACAGCAAGACTTTTTTTTCTTGGGTTTGAGTTTTTTCTTGGGATGTACCGTAAAGTCCGGTGAAAATAGAATGAGACATTATATGCACAGATACAATTTATAAAACAACATAATATTTGAAATTAATAGCCATATTTTTTATCATCTCTAAGAATATTATTGCAAAGTAAATTTGTATTAAATTATCTTTTATTTGGAATAACCAACGAAATTTTTTATTTTGGTAGCCCACATTAAAGGTCAGAGTCTTAACAATGTTTCACTATTGTTTGTTTTTAATATTAAAGACTGAAAATGTTATTGTGTCGAAAAATTATCGAAATGTTGTTGTTTTTTGTATATACTTATTTACTTTATTTTACATACATGCATTGTTTTTCTTCATGTTCGCTGCCTCCAAATCGATTGCAGCTGCTGCAAACTCATCATCGAGTGATTGTTTCTTACCTACGTTTGCTTTGATTTTGTAGGATTTTATTATTGCACGTTCTTTGGCCTTGGCGTAGCTCTCATTTTCTGCCGAATAAACGTACGACTCTTTCTGCAGATCTTTAATTTTTTCTTCGGCTTCAGCGTATGATTCTGACAATGAGAGAAATATACAAATATATAAATGTACAGACAAAACAAATATATAGGAAAATATACGAATGTATAAACTGCGTACTTGCGTGACCTCGAACAGACATCTTGTAAAATTGCCATGTATTTAGTGGATCACTTTCGAATTTCACGAGAGTCGTTAACAACTTCGCATTCGCTATATAATAGTTCGGGATGAACGGTGTGACAAGATGATTTTGTTTCTTATCGAAAAAAATCCATTTGGCTGGTACGAAATCGATGCTTTTTTCCGGATCGTCGAGAAATAACACCGGCATAAATTTCTCCTTCGCCTCTAGCTCCATCTCTAGCGTTTTGAGCAGCTGTAATTTTTTTGGATGCATTACGATTTAATCAAACTCCATAAAATATAATTTGCACGATAGTTCCTCAAAATCTTTTCACATGCAAACGTACATACATGTACATATGTATGGCGAGGACAATGGCGAAGCTCAATCTCTTTTACATTTATGTAAAAGAGATTATGTAATACGGTATACGTATGTTTATACCGTTGAACATTTTTTCTTGATACAAAATATATTACACTATATATACAAATGGTGCGAGAGTGACACAGTGAGGTTGAGCTACGCCGCATTGTCTTTGCCCATCATGTCGTATTTTATATAATATCGCTGTTCATGTGTAGATAATCGACAGTATAATCGCAAATATACTTTACCTGAGATTTTGTATGCACTGCATTTTATTGAAGGGTTTGCCTTGCTTCTGAAGAAATTGATGAAACGAACGAGATGTGTCGATGTAGCTACGGCGTATACACGAAACGTTTGATTCCGAGTACAGGAAAGCAACATTGTCACCGGAGATTACCGTTCTAAAAGAAGAACGCAGAGACGATGATGGAATGAGAAAAATAAAAAAACTCAGATATAAGGAGTTTATCGTCTCAAGAAATCCACCAAACAATACTTTTCTACTGTCAAACGGGAGTATACTGAGCATTTTCTCGATATATCAATTACCGAATTCCGAGACGATAAAATTAAAAGGCAAGGTGTTGCGGATTACGAAATCTATATATACCTATCCATGCTAGTCGGCAACGTTCAACATGTGGCAAGTAAAAAAAAACGAAAACAATTAAAACATGCTCATTGGTATATGTCGATCGGAAATGGTGTGTTTGGATACGAGTAATAACAACACGGAAGAAAAAATCTGGGTGATGTCTCTTCTCCACTGATAACAGGAAAAAAATACGAGTTTCGTTTCGCATTAAATATATTACATTTATTACATATTACGCATTAAATATAAAATTTAAGAGAATAAAAATATGTATATACACTAAGCGCAACAATTAAGGGATCACTATTTTTTCGACGAAAAATAGCCCTTTTTCAAACCGCTGTAACTCGGTGAAAAATGGTCGGAGAAAAAATGAAAAAAAGCATTTTGTAGTGTAGACCTTCGACTTTGATAATCTGATTATAAATAATTTCTTTCGTTTCGTTTAAATAAAGAAATTCGTTGTTAAACAAAACAAAACGTAAAATCAAAAAATTTGCTCGAGTTTGACAAGGTACACGGGGAACAGAAATTTTTTTTCGAAAATCTGTTTCGACCATTCGAAAGCTTGTATCTTTCCCAACAATGTGGTTTTTTTCAATTTCTGTGCGATTTTTTTAGCCAAGTTATCGCAGCTTTACAAAAAAATGCATTTTTCAACTTTGACCGGTCATAACTCTGGTCCAAATCATTGCACAGCATCCAAACCGGCATTGTTGGAATGCTTGGATTTAAAACTGATTGTTTAAAAGTGTGTAAAATGCCCATTTTTACACTTTTTTGTTTATCATGTTATAACATTACAACAAATGCAGAGGCACCAGAGGTTTTTGTGTTTTTTTTTTAGTTCAGGGTATGTAGAAATACTCCACCAAATCGCAGATCGCTGCCTTCATGCTTTACTCGAGTTGCAACCTCGTTCTTTTTGAGAAAATCGAGATCCGTCAATTTTCACGAAAATCGAGGTTTCTCAGGTATCAGCGCGGGGTGAAATTTCTCGAAAAAAAAAATCAGAAAATTACGAAATTTGGTATTCGAGGGTTTTCGAGGTTGCTGATTGCGAATTTGGGATAAAAAATGGAAAAATTCAAAATGGCGGATCCAAAATGGCGGATCAAATGCAAAAATTCTTGCAATCGGGCGAAACTCGATGTTTGGGGGTTGTGCGAGGTCATTCATTACGGATCTGAGGTTTAAATTGAGGATCGCAAATTCGAATTGAATCAAACTTTGCATTTCGGTTCGTCATATTGGACCCGTCGTTTTTTTTTATTTCGTCGACCTGCGATTCGTAATTAACGATCCCTCAAAACCCGCAGATTACCGAGTTCCATGCGATTCAGATACATCAGAAAAATCGTAAAAGTACCACCGGCATTAGCGTTATCCAAAGCGTACCATGAGGAGGTTGCACGGTCGGATTTACGCTTCGGGGGGGCATTGGAGAGATAAGAACTCTGATCAGTTCGAAGTGAGTTTTTATCTCTGAAGTGAGTTCTTATCTCTGCAATGCCTTTTTAGGGATGGGGAGAAGAGAATATGCACTCATAACATTAAAAAATAAGGAATACAGAGATCAGGACCCCGCGGTTCGTCAATTCCGCAGCATTTAATGACTCCAAACCCTCTCTGCAATAGGGGGTGAAAAGTGAGGGAGGTAGGACCGCACTAGTAGCGTGTGTTGCCACCTCGGTTGCGGATCACTGCCAACAATCGATCACGCATATTTATGCACCTTCGGATTGCTGCCTGTGGAATTCGGCGCCAAGTACGAATGAGCGCACGACTCAACTCATTCGTATTGGCGACATTTGGATAATTCCGCCGCAAAGAGCGCCCAACCATATCCCAAACATGCTCTATTGGGTTCAAGTCGGGGCTGTTCGCCAGATGGTTGAGAGTAACAATCCGATTCTGCTCCATAAATGCACGTGTAAATGCCGCTGTGTGACAACGTGCATTATCTTGCATTAGTCGGAAGCAACCTCCGATCCGCTGCCGAAATGGCACAACATATGGTCTCACGACCTCGTCAACGTATCGTCTTGAATTTAATCCCGGTGCTGGTATGATAACCAACTCAGTTCGCGTATAACGAGTGATCCCTGCCCATACCATTATGGAACCACCGTTAAACATTCGAACAGAGCGCGAACATTGTGGGGCAAAACGTTCGCCACTTCGATGCCAAACTCGTATCCGACCATCATTGCCATAGAGCGTGAATCTCGACTCGTCGGTAAATAACACCCGACCCCATTGACTCGAATTCCAATGTACGTGAGCACGAGCGTAATTCGAGCCTATTGATGGTCGCGAGTTAAAAATGGAACGCGATTTGTCCGGTAGGAACGTACGCCAGATTCGCGCAAACGATTCTTCACCGTCGATCGTGAGATGGGCCTTTGAACTACTTGACTCATAATTTGCGGTGTTGTCATGAAATGATTGTGGCGTGTACTCTGTACAATCCTCCGATCTTCGCGCGCACTCGTTACTCGCCTCCGTCCTTGCCCCCGTCGTCGCCGATATCGGCCAATTTGCCGATGTCGAGTACTTACACGGCTGATAACGGACTGGCTCACTCCCATAGATTGAGCGACTGCACGCTGGGATTGGCCTTGCCCCAAAAGAGTTAAAACTCGACTGACCTCAACTTCCGAAAGCTGTCTTCGCACCATGATAAAAATTCACCCATCCGCGGACCAAACACAAAATTGAGAATAATTGTAAGGTTTGTTACGCAGAAGACTGGAAAGAATGAGTGGAGAAAAGATCAAAACGAACAAATATTGTGTGAAACGCACGCAAGTGAAGTAGCTGACAAAACAATAATATTGTAGGTACCTTTGAAATAACGTATGTGTACGTCTGTTGTACGACCTCTGCTTTCTTCGCACTTTTAGACTAGTAGTTGTCAATCAATGTTTGTGTCAATGAGAGTACGAGACAAATTTCATAGTTATTCCCCAAAGTACGGGGAAAAAACTCAAGTTCAAAATAAAAAACAAAATTAACAGATCACATATGGCGAACCGAAATGCAAAAATTAAATGAAATCGCATGGAACTCGGTAATCTGCGGGTTTTGAGGGATCGTTAATTACGAATCTCAGGTGGAAGAAATAAAAAAAAAACGACGGGTCCAATATGGCGAACCGAAATGCAAAGTTTGATTCAATTCGAATTTGCGATCCTCAATTTAAACCTCAGATCCGTAATGAATGACCTCGAAAACCCCCAAACATCGAGTTTCGCCCGATTGCAAGGATTTTTGCATTTGATCCGCCATTTTGGATCCGCCATTTTGGATTTTTCCATTTTTTATCCCAGATTCGCAATCAGCAACCTCGAAAACCCTTGAATACCAAATTTCGTAATTATCTGATTTTTTTTTTCGAGAAATTTCACCCCGCGCTGATACCTGAGAAACCTCGATTTTCGTGAAAATTGACGGATCTCGATTTTCTCAAAAAGAACGAGGTTGCAACTCGAGTAAAGAATAAAGGCAGCGATCTGCAATTTGGTGGAGTATTTCTACATACCCTGAACTAAAAAAAAAACCTTTGGTGCCTCTGCATTTGTTGTAATGTTATAACATGATAAACAAAAAAGTGTAAAAATGGGCATTTTACACACTTTTAAACAATCAGTTTTACAATGTTGAAAACGGCTTCTGAAAAATACGAAAAATAAACAGTTTTGTAGGGGGAAATCCAAGCTTTCCAACAATGCCGGTTTGGATGCTGTGCAATGATTTGGGCCAGAGTTATGACCGGTCAAAGTTGAAAAATGCATTTTTTTGTAAAGCTGCGATAACTTGGCTAAAAAAATCGCACAGAAATTGAAAAAAAACCACATTGTTGGGAAAGATACAAGCTTTCGAATGGTCGAAACAGATTTTCGAAAAAAAAATTTCTGTTCCCCGTCTACCTTGTCAAACTCGAGCAAATTTTTTGATTTTATGTTTTGTTTTGTTTAACAACGAATTTCTTTATTTAAACGAAACGAAAAAAATTATTTATAATCAGATTATCAAAGTAGAAGGTTTACACTACAAAATGCTTTTTTTCATTTTTTCTCCGACCATTTTTCACCGAGTTACAGCGGTTTGAAAAAGGGCTATTTTTCGTCGAAAAAATAGTGATCCCTTAATTGTTGCGCTTAGTGTATTTAAACAATGCATTTCTAGACTGACTGTATGGTCGCGCATTACAATCAATCGTAAAAAATTGATTAAATTGTTCTTCAAACTAACAGTAATTCTCTATTTTATCATTTTATTGCCCATATTATATTAGCCCATATAATATTAGCCTGTCCGGCGCAAATCAGGCGTGCTTGACTAGGGTGCCTTATTGATGCCTGATAAAGATTCTATCCGGCGCAAATCTGGCGTGCCTGATCAGGGCGCCTTATTGATCCCTGCTAAGGCCCCTGTCTGGCGCAAATCATGCGTGTCTGATCAGGGCGCCTTATTAATCCCTGCTAACTGGCTGTTCGAAGACGGTCCTTGAAGTTAATATTCCAAAAATCACCATTATATACATATATATGGGCCCTTTTCGTAACAAAACTCAGGAGAAGTTTTGCCCTGTCGTCTTTTCCACACACGCGCGTGAGTGCACGCACGCGTTAGCTTGCGTGTTGGGCCTCGGTACGATGTCCTGATGTACCGATGGAGGAGCCGCTTCGCGGATATATATTTCGTTAGGGGGAGAATACAGAGATACGGAACGCTGGCCAGATACCCATGACAATCGAAATTGCCTTTTTCGTCTCTCACCTCGTGCTGGGATGGTGCGCAATCACTCTCCTCTCCCCCCCCCCCCTCTCCCTCCGGCGCAAATGGCGCAAATCATGCGTGTCTGATCAGGGCGCCTTATTGATCCCTGCTCAGGCCCCTGTCCGGCGCAAATCATGCGTGCCTGATCAGGGCGCCTTATTGATCCCTGCTCAGGCCCCTGTCTGGCTCAAATCAGGCGTGCCTGATCAGGGCGCCTTATTGATCCCTGATCCAGCCCTGATGGATCCTCAGGCAGCCTGATTAGATTTCTGCTCGGGACGTATCGCGCATCAATAGCAAGCACCGAAGGACGAAAAAGTTGTATTGAGAATTTCGGTAACGGAGATTGTGCAGCGTTGAGTCTGGTTGTGCCAGCTGTACGCTTCCGAGATCAAAATAAATTCGTTTATTCGTAGATCAAAGTAGAGGACACGGCGATACGACCCTCGGCGGCCTCTTCTCTTCTCTTCTTCCTTCTCTCCCTCCTGCACCCCGCAGGATCCGCCACTATACTTTTAATCGTTATGCGGTTGCGAATACTTTGGGCCTCGGTCGCTTTATGAGCGTCGGCTAAGAGGAGACTGGCAAACTATAAACGCCGCCTTTTCATCAACTTTAATAACCGGACAGTTGAGTCAAGTGGCCGCGGCCGAATTCACTGGAGCGCACACTTTCCTCCTATCCCCTTTGAGTTCTCCTGTAACGTCTACCGATGCGTTTTGGGATCTTTCGTTGGATGTATCGGGTTTGCCCATCCTTGTCCCGGAAGTACGCGGCAAAAATTCATCGAGTGGGCCAAATAAGTGTAACGCCTCAATGAAAATTGACGGTTTTGGGGGGAGGGGATAATTAATGGCGAATTGATATTTGAGGCGCGAAAATACGAAATATATTTCAATTCCAATTTTTTCACATCCCGTCCAAAAATAAGAGACTGGACCGAATCGTCCATAATTTTTTCTTCTGTTCGGATTTTGAACTCTGCTTTTAGCGCATTTTCTCGCAATATTTGTCTCCAAAAAGTGCTGTTTGGATCATTGAGCTCCGTTTGTTTTTCAATTTTTGACAGAATTTCAGTCAGAAAGTCGGAAATTCGGCCATTTGTCAAGTGACTCGTTCAGGAAAACTAATCGAGATATCGGAATGCTCGAGCAGAGCCTATGCCACAGCTGTTTGAAATTTCGCATATATGGCGATTCGGGAAAAGTGGCAAAAAACGTCGAACAAACTTTTGTCGTCTTTCAAACGATTTGTAGGGTATATCTTGTGAGAAACTTACCTCCGAATTCCGCTCAGTGTGCTTCCAAAGCTCAAAATACACGTTAGCGGAACGCCAAAAGACTTTCTTTGGACCCTTTTAAGACGATTTTCTAAATAACAAATCAAGTTTTTGAGGAAAATTAACGGTAAATTCGTATTCAAGGGATTCCAAACACATCGATATAGACGTTGAATAATACATGAAAAATCACCAACAACAAAAATCGTTCTCTGGCAAAAAAAAACTCAATGTCTCGACTCAATCGGCGCTTATTTTTTTTCGATTTGGAACCTCGGTTCGCGCCTAACCTCTTGGTGATTTTAGCATCTTTAACATGCCGTTGGAATCATTGGGTGTCGATCACTTTTCGACTTGTGGCAGAATTTCAAAGCTGAACCATAAATGTTTTGCCTCATCTCTTTTGGATATTTTTCAAGTGGACTTTCCACGAAAAGTAATTGAAATATCGGAATGGACGTTGACGGAAATTTAAGGATGTTGAGTCCCAAATCGCAAATGATGATAAAATTCTGAAAATTTGGTATGTTTGTGTATGAAGTATTTCAGAGGTCGTGTAAAAATTTCACGACATATAGGAAGCTCGTTATTGAACAATTAACATTCACAAATTAAAAGTTGTGTTATGGAAACTGATGTAACCTTGCAATAAGTTTTTTTTTGACCTCTCAATTTTATAATATCTACAATATACTGAAAGCAACGGAAACAAAACGAAGTTTATTGATAAATTTCTTTTTATTTCTTTTAAAAATTGTTCTTAACAAAATGTTAATTTTTTAATAACGAGCTTGCTAATCGTCGTGAAATTTTAACACGGCCTCTTTAATACTTCATACAAAAACATACCAAATTTTCCGAATTTTCTTATCATTTTTTATTTTAACCCTTAAGGAGGTTGATGTAATGATGATAGAATTCTGAAAATTTGGTATGTTTTTACATGAAGTATTCAGGAGGTCGTGTAAAAATTTCATGACGATTAAGAAGTTATTTATTGAACAATTAGCATTAACATGTTTCATAGGGACTCAACATCCTTAACTTGGAAGGAAAAAAGTCGAGTCGTCAGGCGATACACCGATCGATACTCGTCAGCAAAAAATTCGAGTACGCGCGTCTCTTTTATTCGACAAGCGGGTAGCCGATTGAAACGGCCAGGCTTTTTGTTTGTTTAATTCTACGAACCATTACCACGTGGTACGCGTGTGTTTTCGCGTTATTTGAAAATTTATCGAGATTATCGTGAACGCTGATTGGTGGAAAGCTTTCAGGGGGTATCAATCCCGGACAACGTTTTCCGAAGTGACGATATCACTGGCATCTACAAACACGTTTTTATACGATCACACAAGCCAATATGCGGGCAATTATCAGCTGGCCGATCCAATAAATGACGGGTCAAGCGTTGAGGTGTGCTGCAACGAACGCATCCGATCCGCCGCGCTACAATAAAAGGAATAATATGTGTCTGACAAATGTTGTACCGATGCGGGAATCCAAAGTGGCAACAACACACGATGCGATACAAAAGTAAACGCCGACGATGGGGAACACGACGACGAAGCAGAGCGCAAATAAGCGTTGTTGTCGATGAATGAATAAGGAAAGGTTCGATCCACATCGCAGTCGCGCGCAAGATACGCAACCGCGTTTAAAACTTGATCGATCGTTGCCCTCTTCCACAAATGTCTTCCTCCAGTTCAACAACAGTAGAGAAAAAGAAAGAAATTAAAAAAAAGAGGAAAGTTGCGTCGGCGGCGGTGGCGGCTGCGGCTGCGTATATACCGAATTATAGAAAAGCTGGTTCTGTTTTCTTTGTGCACTTTCAACGTGCACACTTCCGACGGTGGGCCCTTTCCGCCGGGAAATTCTTGCATTCTCGGTCCTTCTCAAGCTCCTCGAGTACCGGCCGCGAAACTGAGATACCCTCTCAAAGTACCAGCGCAAAGATGCCCAGCTCGGAGTATACAAGTTGCCGCTTGCTACAACCACTATACGTATAAAAACGAGAGGAGAGCAGTTCGGGCAAGGCGAGAAGGGAGAAACCTTTGTCCGATGTATCCCAGGGGACGCGAACCTCCATTATATTTCTTCAAATGTACACGGCACTTATTCTCACGAATGTCAAGGCTCCGTTGGTCGAGCTACGCGTTGCCGGTCTAGAGGAACTACGGCCCCATCATCGCGGACCAACAATCGCGTTACGTGTCCAAATATACGTACACCACGAAGAGATTAGAAGATTAGTCCAGTCATTACGTACATTCAAAAAAGAAAATGAATTTGCGCTTCTAATTTTTTAATATGTTGTAGGGGATACCTAGAAAAGCTTAACTTGAGATTGTCGACCAAGCTTTCCTAGGAGCTTTCGCCGCCATGTTGAAAAAAGGGGTAAAATTTGTTTCTCGGCAATAACTCGGCTATCCGATGAGATTTCGAAAATTTTTGTAGGACACTTTTTGTAGCTTTCTTTGTGCTCTACAATAACGCCTGAATCATTTTTAGCGTTTCATGCATCGTTATCGAGATATCGATCGATAAAGTCAAAAATTTAGGACATAATTTTTGTTTTTTGCTTTTTTTTTCTTTGGGTCTTAATAAATATGAAAAATTGTGGAATTCAAACTTGTAGAGCATATTCAGACCTACAATTTCCTTCTTGGATTTTTTTATGTTGGACAAAAATTACGATCTCCAGCGCGCCGCAAAGTCGGTGAATCCACACTCAGCGTCGAGCGAGCTGCTCGCTCGGTTGTGTCTGGATGTCGAATCGAATGGGAAATTGTTCAGGAAATTGATGGGATAAAAAATAAGTACATAGAGCAACAAATTAAGGATCACACAATAGTAATTTATTAAACAAATAATTTGTTTGTGCAGTAAAAAATATTATTTTTTTACAATACAAAATAAACAAAACAAAATAAACGGAAAGAAAAATATTTTTTTCTGCACTCGAGACACGAACGATGGACTTTTTTCATGTCTTTTTTCGCTTGGATGGTCCAGGCTGAAGATCTTCGTCCTCCGTAAACTCTTCGAGTTGTTGTGTCTGTTGAAACGTTGGAAATGATGCTGATTCGATGAGAGCATCGTCATCATCATCGTTACAGACATCGTCGTCGCCGTCGAGAGTGTTTATGTTGAAATCCGCATTATCAAATACGAATTGACTGAATGAATTTTCCAGGATTTCACTTTCAGGTCGATGAATGCACGAATTCTTGAAAATCGTCACTTCTCGATACGGTGCACTGAACCCCATTGCCGATAAAATGTTGATGAGGCTCTTGGAACCGAATTTCTTATACAGATAAGTTCCAACACCGATCTGCAGCGGAGAGAAAAAAGAACGAGGACGCACAGCCGTAATTATTGCGTGAGCAATCGATGTGCACTTTTTTTTCCACGAGTCCAGTGCGCCACGTTTATCTTTCATTATTGCTGTTGAAAGAAAAACTTGTAGAGATTCCGGAACAGCGGCTTCGACATCCCGTACAAATTCATCCGAGGGAGGATAATTTTGTTTGTCGTAAACGACGCCTCTTATGTCCTCTCGAATTATAGCAGCAGCTTCGCGAATAACTCGGAGTCGTTCCTCGTGAGAGTTCTGCTTCTTTTCCTGGTACCATTTATCCGCAAGAATTTTAAATCCGGTGTTTCGGAAACAAACGACACAATTTCGCTTTTGTTTCTCGATAATTAGAATGTCCTCGCCATATTTCGCTTCTAAATGTGCTTTAACCGTTTTTATGTGGGGAACAAAATTTCCATTTACGTGACTCATTAATTCAGTCATCGAAAACTGGCATTCGTCGGAATTTTCTTTTAGAAATGAGTAAATCCCCTCCATTGCCTCGTCGACTTTGTTACCTGTCGGTCGTCCTCTTTTCGCACCCTCCTCAGGTAGCGGGTTGTACACACGATGCATGCATTCGCGATGGTAGCGAGCTTCTACGGCGATGAGATCAGGTACCGAGCAGACACGCTTGACGATAGAAGCGGCAAATTCATCGTTACGTCCGAGCAGATATTTTAGGACGTTATCTTTCATAGACTTTTCTCGAACCGTTCGAATTGCGTGTCGTCGATGCATTGGTGTTTTTGTTTGATCGGAAAACGGTACTCCACAAAACAAACATTTATTTTTAAAATCGAAACGGTCTTCGAGCTGCTGTTGATGTTCGGGTTCCGGTTCAGGTTCAGGTTCCTGTTCTTCCGAGACTGATTTTGTTCGACGAGCGACAAACGACGCGAGTCTTTCGTTCGCATAATTCTTGTAACACGCCCTATGCACACTCACAGATCCGACACTTTCTAGCATGCGTTGATGGTCCACATGTCCTCTTTTCTCACTCACCGTCAAGAGAGTTCGAACAGCTCTTTTTTTAGCAACATAAATGTCGTCGATTAACGCTTTTTTACAAATAAAACAGTCTCCCATGGTCACAAAATTGTTGAAACACGTGTGCTCACTTCGAAAGGCTCGAGGCAACTAACCGAGATGCTACGAAAAGAAGAACACGTTTCAACACGTAGACCCTAACAAAAGGGTCCCTTTATACCTGACCCCTCCAACTCCAACGGACGCTCTATGCGGGCACTCCGTTATAACGAGTTTACAGCCAACTAGATATCGAAATTTTTGCCCAGAATATCGGAACCCTCGATTTACACTACGCACAGCAAAAACTCAACACGATACGATATACTAACTTGAGCGCGCTCGACGCTGAGCGTGGATTCACCGACTTTGCGGCGCGCTGGAGATCGTAATTTTTGTCCAACATAAAAAAATCCAAGAAGGAAATTGTAGGTCTGAATATGCTCTACAAGTTTGAATTCCACAATTTTTCATATTTATTGAGACCCAAAGAAAAAAAAAGGAAAAAACAAAAATTGTGTCCTAAATTTTTGACTTTATCGATCGATATCTCGATAACGATGCATGATACGCTAAAAATGATTCAAGCGTTATTGTAGAGCACAAAGAAAGCTACAAAAAGTGTCTTACAAAAATTTTCGAATCTCATCGGATAGCCGAGTTATTGCCGAAAAACAAATTTTAAGCGTTTTCCAAGATGGCGGCGAAAGCTCCTAGGAAAGCTTGGTCGACAATCTCAAGTTAAGCTTTTCTAGGTATCCCCTACAACATATTAAAAAATTAGAAGCGCAAATTCATTTTCTTTTATTTGCCTTTTTTTCGGACGAAATGACTGGACTAGATAGAGAGAAAGAGAAACGGGGCAAAAAGAGGCGAGCCCGCAGCGTACGGCGGCGATGACAGAACTCACCAGCCTTATTATCCCTACCACCTACGCCCACGTTCCCTTTATTCATCGAGTTTGCTGCGCTGTTACGGCTAGCCAACCCCCCACCCCTAACTTCCGTACCTACCGACATTCTCATTCTTCATCTTACCCGAGACTTCCGTCCCTTCGCTCGACTACCCGGCGGAGCTTTTTTCTCCACGCGCTTGCCTCCTTCTCTTTCTCTCGCGCGCGTCCCGTCTTCGTCCGTCGGCAAATCAGATTTATACGGGACAAAACGTTTGTAAATAATAAAATGTAAGCCAATTATTTATTTTGTAAAGTACAGGTTAGTCTATATGAACGTCGTTACTCGCGGAATAATGTCGGAAGGTCTCGTCGTCGCACTCCGTACAGGGAAAGGGTTTCATGCCCAAATATCGCTTCATCCAAGGCATGAAGGTTCGTTTCCGATAGTATTTGCCGCATTGAGCAAATTTGAGGGTATAAATCTTGAAATAAGCGTTGAACAAACATAGCCGAGGAAAAGTCAAATATGGTGATCAATATGGTACGAAAATAATGGCGAGGCATACAAAGGCGCTATTACACTTGTCTGTCAGACCCAGCAAAACTTTAGGAAGCCTAGCATTATATGGTGTTGCACAGAAATTTTATTTCTCAAGCCGAAAAAGAAGCTGTACTTTGTGTCATATGAGTACAAGAGAGAAAGCTGATACTTTCAATAAGAGATTTTTCAGCGCTGAATAATATTTAAGGCAAAAGAAAATCGCAGAATATTTAAAGCAAAACAAAATGTTGAGGTCATGTTGATTAAATGTTAATGGACCGAGGTAAATCCAAATTAGATTCAAACATAGTAAATTCCATAATTCCGGACTTACGTACACACAAATCGGTAATAACGTTGGGAAGTTAAGTTATGTTCTCACGAGGAACATTACTTTGGTGTCCTCCTCCGATTTTGTTGAAACTTTTTTATGTTGAAGAGTATCAAAAACTAAGAGACACGTATTTTTTGTTAGCGGCGGAAAAACGGTTTTAAGGGGTGAAAGGCACCCTCGAAAATAGGGTTGTTTTTTGTTTTTCGTCGATAACGTTATCGTTCTCATCTCCAGTGTATAGTGCACGAAAAAATAAACATCGTTGCAATTTGCAACTTTTTTATATCTCGTACCGTTAAAACGTTATGGACAAAAAACGAAAAACATCCCCATTTTTGAGGGTGCGTTTCACCCCTTCAAGCCGTTTTTGCGCCGATAACAACAAATACGTGACTCTTAGTTTTTGAAACTCTTCCACATAAAAAAGTTTCAACGAAATCGGAGGAGGACACCGAAGTGATGTTCCTTGTCAGAGCAAGCAAAAACCTCATTTGCACGTCTATCCGCGAATTTCTTTATTTGGGGCACAAGCAAATTAAGGAAATGAGCACATTATTGAGTATGCCATTTAATCTACTCTGTATCGATTTTCGTATCGCGTCCTCTTCTCGCTGTTTCTCCGACGGATTCCACGCGAGCGCCACGACTATAAACTATCTATACTCGTGTTACGCACAATAAAAAAAAATAATGGACACATGAATTTGGGATGCGGTAAACCTTTGTCAAATACATTTTTGGCCCTGAAGAGAGCCGTTTGTTTTTATTTTTCACTTACGCTCTAACCATGTTTGGTGGCCGGAGCTGTCAAAGCGCCTGTATTATACGCTAGGCTCAAAATTTAAAGCAAATTTAAAAAATCCTAAATCGGTAGGTAATTTTCAAGAGGCTGGAACTCGGAGAAAAATCGTCGCAGAGCAATTTGTAAAGAAGCAAATTGACACTCCAAGTTTCTAGTTTACAAAACTTGAGTTCAACATTTTCTACCGTTAGCTTTTTTGAGTAGTCATAAGGAAACCACAGGAAAAAGAATTTTATAATTTTTACTTGACTTTCGAAAGGTCCATGAACTTCAAGAATTTTTTTTCAGTGATTTCACCAAAAAGTTATTCGCGGATGAATCCCGATTTTGTCTTCATGACAGTGACAGACGATCTCTCGTTTAGTGCCACCGTGGGGAACTTAATCGTGATGATTTTACGTAGCCAGTTGCGGCTTTTAGTGACGGTTCGGTAATGGTATGGGCTGGCGTATCCATGAATAATACCAGAACCCCTTCGTTAATCATTCCAGGAACATCGACTGCCGAAAGGTACGTCACGGAAATCTTTGAACCACAAGTTCTGCCCGTGCGAAGACGCATGGATTATCGTTTCATCCTCATGCAGCAAGCTGCACGAATAATTTTCACATTGCCAACGACGTAGTAACTTTCAACCCTATTCCCGTATATAGGGTAAAAATATTGTAAACACTTTTTTTTGGATATCGTCACTTTCTTTCCTTACAATAATTAACATTTTCATACACAAATATATTGATTATTGCTAAAATACATTTTCAACCTCAAAAATTGAATAAAAAATGAAAAATTCATCTTTATATTGAATTTTGGGGAAAACGAGGATATCAATCATTCCGGACAAAATGAGAAAAACTCGCAGCGCTTTAAAATTTTTCAGGGTTTGTTTGGAATACGTTGCGATTGAAAAGTCACAGTCAACATCCTTAGTCTATCCAGCATTTGGAAAATTATGCCATGTTAAGCGAATATCCTGAAATCCGCAATTTTTTCACCTCGTTTTCAATCGACGATCTCACATGGAAAGTCTTTGTCAATAAATAATCAATGCCTACGACTTATAGAGGATACTATGCACTTTTCAAAGCCTTCCCTAAATTTTCTGTACGAACATTATTTCTCGAGTAATTAATTACCAAAGTTAAGACCATTTTTGCTTTGAACGACGATACCTCAGCGAAAAATCATCACACAAGGCTCTTAGACAGCTCAAATTAAAGAGGATAAAAGTATCTAAAGAAACGTTTTGGTGAAATCAATGAAAGAATTTATTGAAGTCCGTGGACCTTTTGCAAGTTGAGCAAAAATTTAGAAATTGGTTTTCCTATGGTTTTCTAATGATTGCTCAAAAACAGCTGACGGTAAAGAATATTTAAGTCAACATTTGAAAACTAGAAATTTGGAGCTTTAATTTTCTTCTATTTTTCTCCGTGTGCAGCCTTTTGAAAATGACCTACAGACAGGATTTTTTTTCATATGCTTCAATATGTTTCATATGCTTTGCGCCAAGCGCAGTTGCGGGCGGAACGACGAAAAACAAGGACGAAGAGATTAGCCATAAATTCAAAGAAAGACGAGATATAATGTCAAATGAATAAAAAAATATCAAGGAAGAGAGGATTGCATTAGGAGAACATACGGGGCAAAGAGGTATTTCAAATTTGCGACCATCACGACACTTATACGAATACACAACACACAAGCGCACGCACACATGCGCCGATGCAACGTAAACATTGAGCGGGCACCAACGCGATCGACCGCGTCGCGGTCGATAACGCGAGTAAAGAAGGGTGGACGATTATCAGCGCGCGATAACCAATACGGGTTGCGCCCTGAAGTATTTACCACCCGAGTAATTAGGCGAAATGAATATTTTGCCGACGGAAAAGCGGCTTTTTATATTTACACGAAAAACAACACAAACAATACATTACACTTTAACACGGCGGCATTTTTGGTTTATATAAAGGCAATTAAATTGAATAAATTTTTTTTTCATTGCAAAATAACAAAGCACTTGAATCTCAATTAATTTGTTCCCTGATCGAGTTCCGAACCAGTACATTTATTTGTGACGATTTTCGACCTGTAATATTATTGTGACGTGACGTCACAAGGAGATTAGAGAGAGAGCCCGCGTGACCACGCCGGGGCTCAATCTCCGCCGCGCCCTTCACGGATATAAAAAAAAGAAATGTTAATTTTAAGATTAGGTTTAAGTTTTATATTATATCGAAGCCGCGACATCCTCCCCGTTCCCTCCCCGTACCCCCTTTTTCGACGTCCTCCGCGCGACGACCACACGGACTGGCGTGTAAGGCCACGTCGGTGCGGGCGCACTGACGACACCAACGCCATCACGCGGCCTCGCGGGACAACAGGCTCGCCTTCCGAGGCCTCTCATCGCCATCCCCCCAAATCGTCTCCGCCTTATCGGCCGGGGAGAACACCGATTTGGGGGATCGACCATCGGCGACGGCCGGAAGGGCGAGCCGCGGCGATCGACCGAAAATCGATGGGAGGTCCGCCGTCTACCGAACTACGTCGATCGAGACGAAGGAGCCGGCCGGCGTGGCCAGCCATTGAGTGTCCGACCGTGGTCAAGCGAAGCAGCGAAGAATTAGAAGTCACGAGATAGAGAGAGAGAGAGAGAGAGAGATCAGGCGACGTACGCCATCGAGCAATCAAGTAAGTCTCTCCTCCTTTGCGTTAAATTGCGAGAGCGGCTCCGGGCCGCTGGAAATTGTGCGAGAATAAATTATCGCTCGGGCGATTCGTGAAGTGTCCCCTCCCCCCTCCCGTGAATTCCCATCGTCGTCCTCTCCGTGCGTGTCGCCGATTCTAAAGAAATTGTGTAACGTAAAATTTAGAGATAGAGAAATTATGCCGAAATCGAATTTGGAAAATTAACAAGTTTGAAAAATACTGCGATCGCGAGTGTCGTAACAAACGCGTGTACGAAGGTGCGTGGCGGATCCCCCGCCGTCCCCCGTGAAAAGTTTCCCCTCGCGCGCGCGTAGCCGCGGTCGCGTCTCGACCGACGGCCGAATCGATCGCAGGATCGCGGATACAATATTGTGATTACGAGTAATTATAAAAATCGGGTAAAAAGAATTATATTAGAGCAATAAAATAGTCGTGGTGAGAACGGGCTCTAATCGGAGAACCCCGTCCGTACCCCGACACCCGTGAGACGTCCCCCCCAGCGCTATTGTATCGAGTCTCTCGCTCGCCGGGCAACCGAGCGATTTGTTTTGATTTTTTTTCTGTTGTTGTCGCGTGAAACGCGACTGCCCGAGCAAGGCTGGCGCCCAACATCCTAACGAAATATTACATACGAAATATAAAATTGAGAACGGGTCGAGAAATTGAGTCGGGACTTCGCGTGTCCAGTAACCCGTAATATTCGCGTAAATTATTATCATTATTATTATCCTTATTTTCATTATATCGAGTCATTGCATTTTCCTTGTTGTAAATAATTAATTTAAATTCCGTTTTTTTTTATATCGGGTCTTTATTGCACATTCCTTGTTATTAAATATTATTTGAATTTTTAGGAGTGACTAAACATTTATTTATTTCCCCTTCCCCCTCCCTCCGCCTACGTGAACACGCGATACCCATCATAATTATATATAGAGGGTGTCCCAAAACTGAAGGCATTGACTGTAATGAGGGGTTTGGGGTGAAATTCTGAGCCGATTGATATAAGCATGTGTGTGGGCCTCATTGTCAGATCAACCCCTGAATTATTATTAATTTTTAAAGGAACTCAGAATTTCAATCTCAACCCCCCATTTCAAGGAATGCATTTAGTTCTGGAACACCCTGTATATATTGCAAGTAAGGTGCAGTTTGCTGTCGTGCCGTTCGAGAAAGCGGTGGCGCTTCGAAACATAGTACAACGCTCAAAAGGGCGTATGTACTATGTTTGCGACACGAACCAATGACTTTATTCCATTCAATGAACGATTGTGGAACAATTTTTAGGATAAAAAATCAATCGCAAATGCGGCCGTCAATTATTAGATCTCAAGACTGAGTGGACGGATCGAAAAAGAACCCAAACAAAATCGATAGGAATATATGACACTACATTGGTAAAATGTCATTAGATTTCCGATTTTTGCCGAGTTTTCGCGTAATATCGAGACAAAGTTAAAAGTCTTCTGCTAAAAGTCCACTATACTGTATATAATGAGTCGCGGCGTGTCGTCAGTTCGTCAGTGGCGTCGATTTTTTTTTCTTTGGCGTCCAGACGCTGCCGCGTCTCTTGATCTATAGAATATTTTAAAAATCCGAAATTAAATTAAATTCTCAATTTGGAGTCGTATCATAATGATTTCATATCATAATTCGTCAGTGCCTGGCCTTCTGAAATGGTTTTAATCGGAGATAATATTTTGCATACATATGATATGATAGTCGCAGATATAGCATAAGAGACCAAATAAATTTATATAACTTATCGTTGTATGACATAAACTATATCATTTAGTTAGCATCAAAGAGATTACTCATACCCATAGTATGATTACTCATACCCAAGAGTACCCATAGATTACTAGGACAGAATAAATTTTCAATCAATCAATCAAAAATCTCTCTCTCTCTCTCTCTCTCTTTCTCCCTCTCCATCCCCCTCTCCCTCTCCCTCTCACTCTTCAAAGTGTTTTCCTATGAAAACGAGGACTACGTTTTTCACGTATTTTCCGTGCGGATGAAAAGACTCGAAGAGAGGAAACAGTTTGAGCGGTGTATACACAGGATTAATTGTATCCACCGGGATTCACTCAGCCAGCTGGAAGCGCGCAGCACGATTAATTATAAAATGGGTGGAAAAAACGAGAACGAAATAAAGAGCGCGAGACAAAGGAGCGAGAGTGTAGCTGGAAAAAAAACGACAATATACCGATTCGTAGCGAACGCGAAATGGGGGAAACCTCTCGGTGATTCAAAAGCAGCGCGATCATCATCGCGTCCTTTTAATCGAGGGGACAAAAGTTTGTCTCGTTTGAAAGGGAGCGTTGAATTGCAGCGAAGCTCAAAGACCTGCGATGTGGGTACATACGTACGGGTAACAAAAAAAAGACGACAAGTTTGCTGACTCGAGGCAGACAACCTATGCGTCTTTCACCTGCTCCGCGTTCTCCGCATCTTATCTCAAGCTCCGGATTCTCTATTGAAATCTTTTTTTTTTAACAATTGAACCGCCGTACTCTGCTACTCCAACTTGAATTCTTCCCTTGCCCACGTTAAGTTTTTATTCGTAAGGAGGTGGCTACGCGGAAGAGTATCCGTAGCGAGCCAAAATGTATCCAAAAAGCTCCGCATTTTCGGCTAGCGTACAATTTTTTTACTCACCAAGCGATCATTAGTCATCGTTGTATACACGCTCGCGCGGTTTACCGCCGCTTTCGCGTGTTGAACGACTCTTCTATTGCGAATAATAGGGCAGTGGCGGGCGGGGCAATAAGGGAGAAAACGAGAGGGAGGAAAGTGAGTTCGCAAATATAGCTCGGGGATTTGGCGCTCCGAGAATTCGTGATAACGGCTAGTTATTGCGCGTGCAGTTTCGAATAATTCCAGACGGCCCGCAGATCTTTCCCCGCCAAACGGATTACCATTCCGGTTTACCGGTAGGCGGCTTCACCACCCTCGTCGTCTCTATCGTTTGCGCCCACCTCTGCAACAAACTGCGCCCTGTATCCTGCACGGTTTTGCTCCGGACGAAACGTGTAACAGCTCGCACCAACAACAATAGCGGGGGCACCGCGAGTAGCACCGAACGCCGCGCTTCCAGCCTCTATCCCTCTCTCTCTCTCTCTCTCTCTCTCCCCCATCTTCCTTCCCGTAACAAATGGATATCTCGTCTCTCCTCGCAGTGTCCGTAATTCGGCGTCTGCTCTCGGTCGAAGCAACGCGACCCGAGTCGGAATTTTCAGCCTACTTTAAAGGCCTTTGGTCCTATGTCAGCCGCACTCGTTCTTCCTTTGCTGCTTGTCTCCTACATAAGCCCTTATACTCCTACCTAACCTAGCTCAAGTCGTTGCAGCTCCTCTTTTGATTGCGTTTGGACCTATCGTGCATTTGGCTGTTTTGACGAAACGAGGGTGGGGATGGTCGCATTCGAAAGAGCGGGTCTGATAGTTTTCAGTAACCGTAATGTGTTGGACTAGGTAGGATCGCGCGTTCGCCGTAGAGGCCTACTTTTCCAATGGCCTTTCCATTCTCTCCACCCAGCGAACCTTTCGCATTTGCTTCAAACATGCCCTTGCAGCTCCAGCAATCCTCCAAAGTAGAAGAAATGGATCTTGGGCAAACATTTACAATATTTTTCATAGGAATTGCCCTCACGTATGCATGTATACGCGGATCCCTATAGCAGGCACGCATGCATACGTATAGGTACTAGTATACGTGTGTTGGTGTATGCTTATAGGCATGTATGTGTGCCCGTATATACGTGTGTCTACGTATGCTCATATTCAGGCATATGTATCCCTACATGCGTAATAGTGTGTTTGCGTGTGCGTGTATACGTGTGCCACTCGGCGTCCTCCGCGAAGCTACTTTACTGCCTTTATCTTCTACCACTGTGAGGATCTGGAGGGGTAAAATAGGCTGAAAATGTCGACTCGGCAGGTACCGCAAGCACGATGTCGTGTGTCGCGACACGTGACATCGTACTTGCGCTACCTGCTGCTTCTCCCATTCCGTTTTTTCCTCGACATCTCCGACTTTGATAGAGGGCGCGAAACGTCCTCGCGCTTTTTCTCGTAGATTGGAGTTAGAACCGCGCGCGCCTTTCCGCTTAACCTGATACTTGATTTTTTTAAACTTAAATTCAATAACATTTTCGTAGAGTCAAATTTTACTCAATTCTACTATTGCGCTCGTGTGTTCGAAATATATTCATTTATTTGAATAGATATTCCATTTGATCCTAATAATACTGCTGGTATTTGCTAGCGAAGAAAATCTTTGGTCGCATAGTCTTTTAATTAGTTGTTTATTCGAATAAACGAGCAAGTTCGCGGAGACGAACATTCATCTGTACGATTGTATTATACTCGTGCGTCTTTGTTCCAACATGTTTGCCTTTTCGGCGTCAAACTCCATTCAATGTGATTCCGTAATGCGATATATTTTTTCATTCCATTATACGCTCGTTTATCTTTCGTAACCTGCCATTCTCGGGGGGTTAATGATGAATGAAAACCTGTGTTTCCGACGTTATATATACCTGGTGCCTGAAAATAGCAACAAAAAAATTGGCACCGATTTTCAACTTCCCGAACTCACCTTTATCGGAGGTGAAAAAATTGAGATACTTTTTATACAATTCTATCTTTTTTACATTAAACAAAAGAATGCCATTTCTCAATAACATATGCCAAAGTGTGAATTGAGGAGACTGCGAGTTTCAGAGAAGAAAAAAATGACTCAAATAGACTCTAATTAAAAAGCAAACAGCCTCTTATACGAGTAAAGGGATATGGAAAAAAGTGATTTTGTCCGTGCTCTCGTTCACTTTGCAATCGTATGCTCATTAAAGTATCACTCGATTCGCCCGTGGATTTTGAATGGCTTTTGCACCATATTTTAAAGACGAACCATCGACAGTTTTTTTTTGGCAATTATACGGTTTTTTTTCTTCAAAATCGTTGCTCCGGCGAGAATGCGCCCACCGCGCGGAGCGCGTGTCGTGTAGAGTGCACCGTTGCCCGCGGGCACGCCTGTACGGCTCATACAAGACCGAGAGTATCCGCCCTTCGAACGGTTAACAAAAGCGACACGCATCGATATTTGCCACAATCGCGTACCGTCAAACGGGGCTACTTTAAACAGTTTTCGGACATTTTTTGTAGGTAACTTTTTTTAACATTCTAAATTCCAACTTTTTGTCTCCAATAGAGCAGTGCGTCCTTTGGCTATTAAATGCTTAAGAAAGTCAACCCCCACCACTGGCCCACCATTATACATATACATATATTTTTGAAGAGTCAAAGTAACCTCGAGTCCGGGGCTTCTTTGACAGGGCATTGAAATGCAACGTATGCCAAACACTAAGGGTTACTTTGGCATCATTTTGATAAAAAAAAATGTAATATTTTATGCATTATACATGGAATTAAATGAAAAACAAGGATTTTTTACAACCAAATCGTCATCTTTATTAAAGGAGGTCACCACTCTGACAGGTAGAAATAAGGTCGTTTTTGCCGATTTTTTTTGTCTACTGAAGTATTTATTTGAGATTTGAATTAAAGGTATGTCGTGAAGCAGACATTCAACTTATCCCGTGTAAATTTTTATTTAAAAAAATTTAAACGAAAATAAAAAAATTGTTTTCCCAGAACCATGTTTTTATATTTTTAAAAACATGGTTATGAGAAAACCGCGATATCCGACACGCAGCAGAACTCGAACAATTTTCGTCCAATCGCTTTGAAAATTCAACTGTAGCTTCTGAGATTGGTTTAGCAGTCAAGTGTACGAGCGGGTTTTTCGATTAAGGTAGACCTAGCGCGGTCGTCGGCAACAAAAATATCACGCGTTACATGCAGCGGAGCATATACATAAATCTATAGTTTCGTAATAAAACTTTTCCTTCTGACCGTGCTCTACAGTATGAGAAATGCTATACCAAGCTACTAACCCGACTATCGATTTCGGCGGATGAAAGATCGTGGTACCACTGTAACGAGCTGTCAGTTGAATGTGGATCAAGCTAGTTGGTCGTATTATCGGAAAAAAATAAAAATGTCAAACAGAATTCGTTTTAAAAAAAAAGTGGTGGAAGAAAAAAGTCGTTGACAGTGAAATAAAAGCTCTGACATCAATGGCCGAAGCTAAAAAGAAAAAATGTGTTGGAGGCGTTGGAGTTGTTGAAAAAGAACACTCGACAAGCACGCTACGCGATGGGAGACGTATCGTTGAAAAAAATATTTGCGTTATAAAAATGGATGAAAAAATGGATAATTTACGTTGGTTATGTTATGTTCATTAACAAATAAAAGTGTTGGTTAACTGATAACTGATTAAAAACTTTGTTCGATTAAAATTTACTTCCAAATAAAACTTTGTGTTGTAGTATTATTTTAAATATGCTTCGCAAACTTACGTCCTTCCATACGTGGAACGATGCGTTGTTGCCATATCTCTTCTTATTATAGAGGACAAATATTTTTTACGCGAAATTATTCTGTCTTTATACTGAACGTTTGTAACAAAACCGGATAATAAAGGCAGTCCAAACTTTTTCACTCTTTCATTAACTAGTTTACTATGTAAAAATATTTTTTCTTCAAAATTTATAACCACAATGGAATGTGTAGGACGAATTATGTGACCTGGCTTTCGGTTAATGCCGACCCTGCAGTGTTAAAAGTTGGAATTTTAAAACCTATTATCTCC
Organism: Ophion costatus; assembly: GCA_951751655.1. Lineage (NCBI taxonomy): Eukaryota > Metazoa > Arthropoda > Insecta > Hymenoptera > Ichneumonidae > Ophion > Ophion costatus. Next base: position 42,400,351 of record OX632361.1, read on the forward strand.
CAATCTAAATAGTCGACAGTTCTGAAATTTCGCTCAAGCATGCATACTGATCTGGTTCAAATTTGAACAAAATCTATAGAAATCGAGAGCGCCGCTCGTTCTACCGTAACTGAAAATTGCAAAAAATATATCACTATTTGTATGAAAATTATGGTCGAAAAAAACGAAATTTTCTTCAAACTCGTCCCTATATTTCTTTTAATTATTTTCTGATTTCCCCCCGTACTTGACTGCTGAAACTAATGTAAGTAACAAACATATTTCACTCTTAGTCCCAGGACTAAATTTACGACAGTTGTACTGCGTGCCGCGGGGAGGGTTAGCTGAAAACCATTAGTGCTATAGCGACTCCTGCGCCGCCATTTCGTATTCCCTTGACAAGTACATTTTTTAACGTACTTCAATATATACCTTATAAAATGCAAAAGTTCTTTTCACCGGGTATTTTGTTTCTCCCTTAAAAAAAAAATTCCAAAGAAAACGTTGGAAAGTGGGCAGTTACACCGGTGTCCTGCCTTAAGGAAACATTTTACATAAAAATATCAAGTATCTAGGGTACTACCGTATGCACTTAATTAGTCCAACAATTATCATTGAGATCAAAATCAACTTGAGCGACATTAAAATCAACTTTAGCAACATTATAATAAACTTGAACAACAATTTGTTGTTCAAGTTTATTCCCCACACACGCGGGCTGCCACAGAAGGTCACTTGCGGGCTCGCTGCGCATACATTTAAATCGTATCTTGGCGCTCTGTCAAAGTAGCCCACAAAACCTGCCAAACTTACCCCGAGTGTCAAAGTAGCCCCCCGTTTTACGATGTGGACGACAAGGCACGATGATTGTCCGCAACGCGCGCTCGAAAACTCGAGCCAATAATATTTATTGTCGTGCGGGCGTTACTTCAGCCAGGGACTCCACGAGCACGTATAAAATTTTTTTTCTTCGCACTAATACTCGAACGACATTCGACGCAACGTTCGTTGCCTAATAAATGCTATCTGGTTGCAGACAGTTTGCGGGAAAACTGTGCGGCGTCTATCCGTGCAAATTCACAGTGGCTACGATAGAACGTTAGTCAAGGTAGCCGCAAGCCCGTTCGTCTGTGTGTACCCCGTACGAAATTCTTCCCCGTATGTGTGTGTACAAGTGTCGAAGCACGTTTGTACACGCATGCACGAGTAGGATCGGGAGGGAGGTCGTTCCTTGCTTAGTCCCGTTCTTAACGGAATCGAATCTGAATATATCTGCATAATTAGCGCTTCTGGGTATGCACGCCGCGTACATTGGCATCACTGGCCCTATCTCGGCTCTCTCTATTGCCTTTCCGTTTTTCTATGCTCGCAACAGCAGCCGTTCATCAGCAGCAACAAACGCTCGTGGAATCTCGGCAAAAAGTCAACTATTCTTGTAATCGTTACAATGTAGGCATATCGCAACTTGATGTCGAGAGATGCCGCCCCATCGCCGCGTATTTTCACAACAATAGCGCGGTGTGTCGGCGAGAGCAAGCGACTAGGTAAATACGGGCTTGTGAGAGATGCGCGATAAGCTTGTACGACAGCAATGGCGCAAACCAGGTACGACTAATGTATCGCGTTGAGAATGCGGCGAATGTATCGTGCCGCGTATCGTCCGACTCTCTCTCTCTCTCTCTCTCTCTCTCTCTCTCTCTCTCTCTCTCGACTCAACTGTCAGACACGAGCGCGTTACACCGTCATCTTGATCCTACCGCGAACCAATCTCGATTATCATGAAATTCCGGCGCCTCCTAGCCCGAATTCTCAGAAACGTATACAATTTTCGGATCCTTTCTCCCGCTTGCGCGAGCTTTTTCTATGATCCAGGATCCAAGCAGCGTATACCTTTGAAATTTTCGATTATGGACACTTTTTTCATACCAGATTGGCTTTTGTCCGTGGCGAGGAATGAACAAAGAAAAAATCCCCTCGATACAGTGGCTATCGTGCGTACGCGAGACTCATGGAGGAGAATGAAGCCGGAGAAGAGAAATAATCTTCAAGACGGTTGTAATCATCGATACACTTGTTGGAAATTTGTTTTTTTTTGTTTTTGTCGCGAGTCGTACGTAGCGACGAAAAGTTTGCAGCTCACAACGCGATAGCTCGATTATCGCACCGTCACGCAGTCGTAGGACGAATAAATCTAGGTATGCGTATATATAGTTGAGACGAAAGCAGCCCGCGCTTCTTCGATTTTCTCACCGCAATCGCGTATTCTCGTACCTCGCTCTTTCTCTCGTTGAAATTTAACTCCGAAAACACGTAGGTATATGGAAACGTCGTCGTGACACGTACTATAGGTATACCTATAGGTAAATTGTCTCGAGTCGAGGGACGCGTATAGCGCGAGCGCCAAATGAGATCGGACGGAAACCCGTATGCAGCGCGCATATGCGGGCCTTTTCAATTAATGCCTAACGTGTTAGACCGCGGCTGCTCGAGATATTCGAGATTTCTTTCATTCGAAGCCCCCCGGCTTCGAATACCGCTGCACCAGGCCCAAAGTATTTCTACCAATTGAACGCAGGACTCTGTGTAGCGTTTCGCAAATGATATCTATTCGAGAATAGTCCAGGCGAATTCGACACGACGGAACACTTTCGGTATTTCAACCTCCAAATAATAATTGACTTACAGCGATGACATTGCAACAGCGCGGCAAGTCGTATTCCAATAAGTATTGGATCATTCGGAGTAATCGTGTATCGGGAGGATAAGGTGTGTGCGTTAAAACCTGATTGTTCTCTGCTCCTAAATGTCTATGCATATATGTATGAGATAAATGTCGGTGATTATTTGATCATGTTTATTTCACAGTGTACGCACTCTCCGGCTATTCCTATTTTTCGCTACTGGAACATTCATTAGAATCGAACCTCCGCGTGTCGAGACAATTGTCTTTTTTCTTTTCCACGTGTTGGCCCCCAGGGCCGATTGATTAATTATGCTGCGGCCGTGCCATGCTTTCGTGATGACACCTTCGCTCGTGCGATCAAAGCCGTGTCCAAATATCATTTAAAGAATTATCGTCTCCGAGCACGCGTACTTTTCTTAATAAAAGGGAAGAAAAGTAAAAGTTCGTAATAGCAAAAATTCGCCCCCCCCCCCCCCCCCCGCCCCGCGGCGTCGACGAAAATTGGCCGCCTTTTCTCGTACAAGGAAAATACTCGAGATGTTTTTTTTTCCGAAACCCGTACCGGCGATAAGTAACAGCCTACCGCCGACCGTCTTGCATCACGAGAGAATAAAGCCAGAGAGAGAGAGAGAGAGAGAGGAGAAGACACTCGAGCCAATAACCCGCCGCGGCAGCTCCATTACCCTACGCCAGAGGTTCCCAAATTCGGTGGCGTCGCGACGCTGTCTGTAAAATTTCGGAACCCCTACGCCATCTTCATCTTCATTTGTATCGAGTGGAACGAGGCATGGATTCAAGTTGAACAATGATGCGCAACATTACACAACAAGTAGAGTTTAATCGAGAAGGAAGCATTGTTTTTTTCCATTCTTCTGCATTTTTCTACATAATGGGCTTATCGAACGAGCCGAGTTGTCTATCCGGGCGTGCAAGCTGATGGACCATTCCTCTTGGAACTCTTCGGCACGAAATGATCCGTGCACGATCGGCTTACAAAAATGCATAGGAAAGAGGCGAGAATAATTCTCGGTTACGCGCGTATCCGAGAGAGGTAATTTTCCGGAGCATCGCTTTACGGTAAATAAGACGAAAAAAATTGACGAGGAGAAATTCAAGAAAACGAAAAGAAAATAGTAGAGAGACGGTACAGATGGAAGAAAAAAAAGCAGGCGCAATCATTATTATATTTGTAAATTTGGTCGAAATAAATAGAAGAAAAAACGCGAAAGAGAATATAGTGCTGCTTATAGAGGAAATTTCATACCCGTTTTGATTTACGACAAAAGCGAATAAAACAAAAATCCCAACAACGAGAAAAAAAACGATATTTTATTGTAAAGGGCGCGAGATAGGATTACGCGCGGTATAATAATATGGCGAAAGAGGCGCGATGCCGATAAGAGTAATACTCCCGTTGCCGCAATCTCGTGCTGCGAGCATGCGTTAGAACTTGGAAGAGCGTATACTCGATAAAACGTGAATTTGACTGTGTCGAGTAGAGTTCATCGGTGAGACACACGAGCACGCACTACTCTCTGGAACGTTGGAATTCTCGTCGTTATCTCTCGCGAGTGTCCGCGAGCGCCTACTATATCGCGCCTTTTGGAATGTTTATCAATCCGGACGAAGCTCTCTTTTGTTCCAAGCTTGACACCATTTTCTTTTAATCCCCCGAAATGTAACAATTTTTCGTAGGAGGGCAGACAGCGAATCGACACGACATGCCTCTTCTTGTATCTTAACCGGTCAAAAGTTTTCAATCACTTTGGATCATTGAAAACATTATATTGGAATACTACAACTTACTTTATAGAGCTATATAGTACCTACGTAAAATAAAAAATCAAACGAATTGTAATATTCCGATATAATTTTGCGATTATTGAAATTGATGGAAAAGCGGCGGCTATAACGTATCAAGTATGCATCGTCGGAACGGAACGAAGCGTTCGTTCGCCCGAACTTATTTTTTACAAATTCAAGCTCCGACAATAAGTGAAACGTTTTTTAGGATCCTTACCGGATGTTGGAAGCGAGATGTTGGATGATGGAGAAAATGAAGAAATCAAAGGGAATAAAAAGGTTGTCTGCATTCGAACGATGCAAAGTTGCGAACATGGTTGCTAGCTCGAGCTTCTGCGGCGCGTTAAATCTCGGACGGGCGAAAGAGTGGGCGAGTGTGAAATACCGTCCGGCGGGGGACGGTGCTCTCCGATATACCTCGCCCGCGTTGATGCGGCGGTCCACCGGGCTGGCGGTGCAGCAGCAGCAGCAGCAGCAGCAGCGCAACCAAACGAATCTCAGAGCTCCGTGCAGTAAATCGTTTCGGTAGCGCTCGCTTTTCCGTCGTTGCTCGTATCGGCCGATTTTTCCAGCACCTCCTTCCGCGCCGGAGCCCAATTCTTCGTTGGCCGGAACAAACTACGGTCAATCTGCGCCAAGAAAATGTAAAACGCTTGTAAAAGAGGCGCGCGCGCGCGCGCGCGCGAACGCGTTATAGGAAGACGGATATTGCGCGGTGGCTTACCGGTCCTTTCCACACCGCGTAGACGAAGAAAATTGGCAAAGGCGCGAGAGTCGATAATCCGATCAATAGCCCGATAGAGTTTGCCCAGCCGGGAAAGACGTACGAGTTTCCGTAGAAGGCCGGCTGATACGTGTACATCTGATAGCCGAAGACTCCCTGCGCGTTTCGGCCGAGACGGTGGACAAAGAAAGACGATAGATTGTTTGGCGGGGAGGAGGGGTAGGGGTAGGGAGGGCATTTTGTCGTTTGTAGACTCACGAGAGCGGTCAAAGGAGCAACAAGTATCCAGCTGAACCACCAGTACGCCTTGAGTACAGGGCCAAACGACATTTCCATTTGCGCTATGTTAGCGATAAATTTGTCGCATCCGTAGAACCAGGAGACCGAGACGACCTCGACGAAGCCGATCAATAGTATCGCCCACGAGGCCGTGTTCCAATCGAGAAGCGTGTACATGTAGACACCGCCGTCAAAAAGCATCGGAATGCCGAGCAACCAGCAGGCCACGCATATCGAGAGTATCACGAGACTCTCGTGTTTTCGCAAATCGGGACGAATATCCAGTATCGCTGTGTTTATCGCCTGGACCCCTGCAAACTGTGCGCGCCTCCGCGGGTTTATCTCTGCGCGCGCGCACGCCCGACTCGCTTTTCCGAACTTGCGAGCTTCGACTCGCGCCGCGACACCCCCTCCCCCCCCCCCCCCCCCCACTACTACTCACCTGACTCCCGAGACCCAGTATGAAGAGCATGAAGAAGAACAAAACAGCCCATAGATTCGGCAGTGGCATCCTGACGACGGCCTCGGGATACGCGATAAAGGCCAAACCGGTGCCGCTCTGGACAACTTCCTCGATCGGCATGTGCATCTGACCCGCGAGGTAGCCCATCACCGAAAATATCACGAAGCCCGCGAAAATTGACGTAAAGAGATTCGTCAAGGTGACAAATATAGCGTCCCTGCGTTGGCGGATAGCGAAGGGGACGAGAGAGACAAAGAGAGAGAGAGAGAGACAGAGAGAGGAGAGAGAGAGAGAGAGAGCGAGAGAGAGAGAGAGAGAGAGAGAGAGAGAGCAAGAGCAAGAAAGAGTTCGTGTCAGGAGAAAACTATTTGCAAGGATGTTGCGCGGGGAGTGCCTGCGCGGAGAGAGAGGGGAACACGGCTGGTGATATATTTCGATACGTATAACGCTAATAGAAATTATACATTTGTTTGGATCTTGCGTGAAAGGGTCGTTAACCGCGGCGCGTCGCGATCCGGCGCATCCGGGCGCGTCAGTGTGACAACATTGCACCGAAAACGAAAACGAAAGCGAAAACAAAAACGAAAGCGTTGCGACGCGACGCGATGCTTTCGTTAAATGGAGAGCGCGCAAGGTTGATCCTCACTTTGGCACGTTTTAGCGGGGAGGGGGGGGAGTCGGTCGATCATAACGGTATAACGCGGAACAAATTCTGGCAAATGATAAACCGAGTTACACGGGAGTTTTCACGAATTTTGCCTCACCTGTGACAATTGTTGGAGAAGGAGCTGAAACTTGAGAGGGTCACGAGGGAACCGCAACTTATACCGAGAGAATAAAATACTTGGGAGGCGGCGTCTCCCCAAACATTAGCGTCCAGCAGCGTGGACCAGTCTCGAGGGCTGATGAACCACATTGCCCCTTCCGACGCACCCTCGAGCGTCACACCTGAGCAAATAAATCGCCCTCGTTTTCTAATCGATCCGGCGGACACTCGGAAACTGCCACTCGACATTGCAAATATTCAACTTACCTCGAATGAGTAGGGCAACGAGAACGAAATATGGAAAGATGGCTGTAAAATATACAATCTTGCCAACCGTCTGTACGCCCTTTATCAGACAGAAGTAGCATATGATCCACGCGAGAGTCAAGCAGCCGAACAATTCCCATCTCATGCCACCAAAATGTTCCCAAGTAGCGTCTCTCACGCCCAGCACGTAATTGCTTGGAAAAAAGAAAAGACGAAAAAGTCAAAAAAAAAAAAACGCCATCGTTGTGCCTATTATTCGATGGTACCTGAAATATTCCTCGGACGAAAGGACCCGTTTGTACAGACTTCTCAGTGGTCGAATCTCACTTCCGTTGAAGCAGTGTGTGACGTTGCCTCCGTCCGCGTAACCGAAGCCCCCGCACACTTGGCTAATCGCCGCGCATGTTTTATCGTAGAATATTGTTGTGCGGTTCTTCTCCTGGCACTCGAGATCCTGTAGTCCGCTGTAACAATCTGGAATTTCATTGTAAATAAGTCTCAGGGAGTTGCGAGGCGGCGGCGGCGGCGGCGACGGCGGCGGCGACGACGACGACGACGACGACGACGACGACGACGACGACGACGACGACGACGACGACGACGACGACGACGACGGCGACGGCGACGACACACACACAAAACCCAAACAAACAAACACTCGTTGGGTTACCGCGCGAATTGAACTCGTTGTTGCAGTAAGCCCAGGCCAATCTCGGTAAGAAGGAGGCAAACGTATAGAACAAGGTCCATCCGACGAGAACCATGTAATAAATGGTCACGAGAGTGATTACCGCGAGAGTGCACCATCCGAGTCCCCGAAAAGCCGGTGCTACTCGTGCAAAAGCTTCGACGGGTCCGAGTCCCGTGTACTGACCGATACTCAGCTCCAAAAAGAATATCGGTAGTCCCATCGTCAGTAGCATCAGTACGAACGGTATGAGAAAAGCCCCTCGAGAAACAAAACAAAAGAATATTTGATTTCACGGAAACACGGCACGCCGCGTTCGATCGCGCCGCAAACGCCGGACGCGCCCCCCGGACACGCTCCTCTTTTCATCGGCGTTGGATGTCTCGTGATTATTTTCGCTTCCTCCCTTTGGCTAATAAGCCCGATGTGCTTTAAGGAAATTCTCTCTCTCTCTCTCTCTCGCTCCGCGTCTTCCTCACTCACTTTCCTCAAGGCTCGAGTGATCGATCCCGTGTGTGCACCCGAGAGAATTTGCCACAAAAGCGCGGTGGGGTTGGCGAGGGGAGCGGACGGTTTCCGTGTACAGAGAAAGAGCGAATGTTGTACATACCTCCGCCATTGCGGTAGACAAGGTACGGGAAACGCCAAACATTTCCAATGCCAACGGCATAGCCGATGCAGGATAGTACAAACTCGAGAGGATTCGCCCAACCCACTTTCTCCAGCGGTAATTCGACGAGAGCGCCTCCCACGCCGAGGGATATCCTCTTGGTCTGTTGGTTGTCAAGTTTGTCATTGAGTTGGCGTTGGCTTTGGAAATTTTGCCTTATATATATATATGTGTGTGTGTGTGTGTGTGTGTGTGTGTGTGTGTGTGTGTGTGTGTGTGTGTGTGTGTGTGTGTGTGTGTGTGTGCGTGTATGTTTTGTCATCGATGCTATACTTGTACATATAGAGGCTATCTATGATCAAGGCGACACTGGTAAATTACACGTATTTCGGCGATAAATGGCCGGAAACAGAGCGAGTGCCGAGGCGAGGTAAATATATCGCGGAACAAATATTTATCTGCCGCTCTGATTTTCCATTCTTCGTTTGTGAATTTTCACTCTATATTTCACCGAGTAACTGGCATATCCGGAGACGGCTATGCGGTCGCCCGAGAAAACGCCTATCACACACCGCATCCACCGGAAAATATAATATGGAAATATTATTATTAAAAAGACGAGAGGCCGCATACCACACTCGCGTTATTTCGGAAGATAAAGATCACGGCTGATCGAGGACAGACTTATCGTATTATCAGAGTCGGCGAGTTATTCCCAAGTAGGTACACAGTCCTTGTCCGAAAATCGCTTCGTTGTTATTGACCCATTTCCCTCCCAACGAACAATCTCCCTCGCGCCTTCCTTCGTCCCACCGTCACACAAAAGCTTTTTTTCCGTAAACGTCCGTGACGAAAAAAAATGTTTTTTTTTTTTCCAAAGCGAGTTGGCGCTATCGAATCGCGGCGATTGCACCGGTCGGATTAACGGATTTTCGACTATCCACTATATAATTTATCGTGATATATCCAAGCTATGTACGAACCATTGATGATCTAGATTCGGCCATCCTGATCGTGCACGCGCGCGCGCACGGGAGAGAGCGAGAGAGAGAGAGAGAGAAAAAAAAAAAAAAAAAAAAAAAAGAGTGCGAGAAAGACTACAGCGGCGATGGTCACGCGAAACGAAACGATGCGAGAATCGACCGTGATCTCGGCCGTCGACGGATAATATAGTGTCACCGTGCTCGCTCGCGCGCGCGCCTACCGATAGCGATAATCCTCAATGATTTGAGGGAGAAAGAGCGAAAAAAACGTAGCGGGTAGGGCTACCCGCGCGTAAGAATTTGTAACGCACGAAGAAACAATTTTCAAACGGAATAACCATCTGGGATGAGCGTACGGGCAGTGGGAGACTTTTATCGCGATCTAGCCGGGATAAACTCTGATAGAAACGCCGTGTTACACCGCGGATACGATCATCTCGGTGACATTTCAACAATCTTTACAACCGCTGGGCTTGGTTCGCTTCGGTAATTGCGGTGGTGGTGTAGCTGAAAAATGATCGCAGATACCCGCGCGCGGAAACACATCGTTGGGTGCGGCGATGATAGGTTTACGCGCCGTATCTTCGAAGCGAATTCGTGAGCCGCCCTGGATCATCGAATCGACTTTTCACACAATCTCATCGCGCTATTATTGCGAGATCTCTGAGTGGGTCGTAGTTGTTGTTGTTTTTTTTTCTTCTTCTTTTTCCCACCAAACCTCCGAAAACTATATTTTTTCGTCCATATTTGCTATAGGGGAGACCGGGGCAAAATGGTATAGCGGGGCAAAATGGGACGGAGAGGAGTGGAATATCAAATTGGGGCAAAATGGGACACACAAAAATCAAGTGTCGCAGCCCGCTGAATTTGGGGCAAAATGGGATGACAGGAAAATTCATGCTTCGGCTCTATGAAAGAGCTGTTGAAACATAATGGTAATCTAAATGGTAATCTAAATGGTGCTTGTGGTTCGTTTCAGTCCACATATACGCAGATAATACGGACTGACCGATATATTTGTCGACACGTATCCGTCGATTTCATGGGGAGCGGCGGTCCTAGTTTCATAAAACAATTTACGTAAAAATTGACAAGAGTTAGATTTTCATCAATGGCTTGAAAATCAGCATCAGTAACGTGCAGTTGGCAGAAAATAAATTTAAAAAAAAAACAAAGAAAGATAAAAAAAGACCAAAAAATTGCACGCGTCAGATTATAAAAATTACTTGATTATTTAAATAATTAATAACGACAAATAAATTGTACCAATCGAATAAGAAGGCTCAAATAACAATTTACGTCAAGTTTGGTACAGTTCTGACCGCAGAATCAAAAGTAATTGCTTAACAAACTTTAATAACAAATGAAAAATTAGCATTTTTTTGAATGTTGAAGTACTTAAATTTATTGGATTCAACGAATCCTGACGAGCCGAGCACGAACTGTTGTTGTAAAGTCAAAGATAATAATAATTGTTTAAGCGATTGAGTTAACAAATAAAAATTGTCGTCTTCTTTAATGTTAAATTACTACGATTAATCAAATTTCAACGAAATCGAACGAGCCGACCTTGAAACATTGCCTTAACCGCATGTCCAATCATTATATTTGGTCAAACAATGAATATCAAAAAATCAATTGAAGTTTTAGTGAGTGAAAACCTGTTTTCACTCATTTGTTACCCCTCGTTTTTTACCCCTGCATTTCTTTCGTTTCTGCATCGAATTATTCCACTGTCCCATTTTGCCCCAATCTCGTGAAATTAGTGGTCTCCGATTTTTCCTGTCCCATTTTGCCCCAATGACGTATTTTCCAGCAGTGTTGATTTTCACTATTCCATTTTGCCCCAAACCCGTTTTGCCCCGGTCCCATTATGCCCCGCTATACCATTTTGCCCCGGTCTCCCCCTATATCTCTATACGAAAGGATTCTCTCCGGCTTATGGGAGACCTCGGAGAGCTATTTGGATTGACGATAACCGAGATAAGAAAAAAAAGCTTTACCTGATCGTAAATAACGAATGACTGCTCGTTGTATCGAAATTCGTGTACACGGGTATCGCGCTATTGTCGACAGTGAGACGCGAAGCTCCACTCGGGATTTCAGCCCTGACCCCCCAGCTTACCCGCTCATGGTAACACAGAGCAGACTCCGACTCAACGCGCTATACTTTTGTTCGAATTTATCGATCGTAGCTAATAAGGAGAGCGAACGCGTTATTTCGCGGCCGGAACAGCGTTATATATTTCGTGTCCTATGATTTTTTCACAGACTCGGTCGAATAAAAATTTTCCTGGATCAAGCTCGAAGCACGAACTTTCGCAACAGTGCGGTTGCAATAAAGCGTAATCTCGCGTTATCGATGTAAACAATGATGGCCGCGGACGAGGGGTCATCGAGGTCGCGCGTTCGAGGCGACATCCGCTCCCAGCTCGAAGAGGCGAACGATCGAAACGATCCGACAGCTGGGAAGTATATACTTACGCGCCGGCGGCAGTAGTGGCTGCGACGCGTTTCGCGACGGACCCCGCAACGACCGCCTTCTGCTCCTTGAGAGCGTTTAAATTTCATCCGCGTCATTTGTATACGAACATGAGATTCGTCGAGATTTTTCCTCTACTCCCGTTGCTGGCGGCGGTGGTGGTGGCGCTTCCGTCCGAAAGGAGAGGCCGATCGAGCGCGAGTAACGAAAAAAATGAAAAAGACGATCTATGCGCGTCCGTTCTATCTGAGAAATTGCTCACGGAGATTGCGAATTACGCACCGGTAGTGAGAAGAATCCTCGAGACCGCGACAAAGGGCGAATTTGCCGGCTCGACGTGGCGCGAGCTCTCCGATTTCGTCGACGAGTTTGGTCCGAGGTTCACGGGCACGAGAAATCTTGAAGATTCGATCGATCGTGTGCTCCAGAGATCGGTCGAACTTGGTTTGGAAAACGTCCACGGTGAGGCGGTGACCGTTCCACGCTGGCTCAGGTACGGACGACCAACGCGATCAATCCAAATTATGTTTTTCTTTTCCTTATTTTTCATGTTGTTTTATCTTACAGAGGTCGGGAGAGCGCGAGCCTGCTGTTACCGAGGATCAAGGACATTCGAATTCTAGGACTCGGATACAGTGTGGGTACCAGGGAGGATGGCATCGTCGCCGATGCCATCGTCGTCGAGAGTTTCGACGAATTGCGCGCCAGAGCGTCGGAGGCGAGTATTCCCCTCGCGTGTCCAACCCCCCCGCCCCTCTTTGGGCCTGTGCACACGGCGTATTTTGTACGCGCAAACGGCGCGATACACGATCTGCTTTTTCGATTAGACAGGCACAGGCCCTTTTTCTTTTCTCTCTCTCTCTCTCTCTTGGTCTTTCGGTCGCAACGAGAGCCGTCTCGTTGCCGTCTCTTGTCCGCAGGTACCGGGCAAGATAGTCGTGTACAACGAGAAATTCGTCTCTTACGGAGTTACGGTCAAGTATCGTTCCTCGGGAGCTGTCGAGGCTGCCAAATTCGGAGCGCTCGCCGTACTCGTCAGAAGCGTCACACCCTTCTCCCTGTACACTCCTCATACAGGGATGACGAGTTACGCCGAGAATGCGACAAAGATCCCCGCAGCTTGCATAACCCACGAGGACGCCGAGCTCCTGAGCAGAATCGCCGCGAGAGGTAGATATACGCGTTTCGCGTGAAAAGGAATACACGTGTCCTTATCCTCGCCACATCCTATATCTCCTTTACTCGGACGAATTTTGCCTGGCCTAAATCCCTCGACCTTTTTTCACACACGCACGCACAGGCGCACACACACACACACACACACACATTTATATCGACATTGGTAATATTAAAAAGTGCAAGAATAAAAAAACAGCGAGGAATAATGGAAGTTTCTGCGTTGCGTTCCAACGATCCAAACTGTCATTCGATATTCGCAGGACAACGAATATCTCTGAAAATCGCCATGGGAGGGAAAATGTTGCCGCCCGGTCAATCGCGCAACGTCGTTTCGGAAATAATCGGCCACGAGAAAGCTGATAAAGTCGTCATAGTCTCGGGCCACATCGACAGCTGGGACGTCGGTCAAGGCGCGATGGACGACGGTGGTGGGGCTTTCGTATCGTGGAACTCGCTCGTCTTACTCAAACGCTTGAACCTACGCCCGAGACGAACCGTCAGGTGTGACTTTGTGTGTGTGTGTGATCTTTCGGAAAAAAACACCACGAACATTTTCTCTTTCCGACCAGCAGATAACGTATCGAAGAAATATTCTTTCGTAAAACAGATGCATCATGTGGACAGCCGAGGAGATGGGAATTATCGGAGCCACCAGGTACATCGAGACTCACGCCGATCAACGAGCCAATATACAGTTCGCTATGGAATCCGATATGGGAACTTTCGAGCCTCTCGGTCTCAAGTACGACGGAACGTTGATGGTTCGATGCGTCCTCGAGAGAGTACTGAGGTTCGTCGATACGAGCGGGCTGAGGGGGGCTGGGGGAGTGAACGCCTTTGTATTAACGCGCCGCATTTGTATTTACGGTAAACGGGGCAGGTTGCTCGAGCCATTGGGTACAACGGGTCTCGTAGCCGGAAGCGAGACTCCCGATATAGGAGCTTGGTTGGACGCGGGTGTTCCCGGAGCCTCTTTATGGACGCGAAACGACCGATACTTTTGGTATCATCATTCCGAGGCGGACACGATGAATGTCGAAGATCCGGTAGCGCTCGATCGCTCAACCGCCCTCTTAGCTGCTGTCTCCTACGTACTGGCTGACACGAGCATCGATCTTCCTCAAACCGTGCAAAGCTTATATACTTCGAGGATCGTCGTATGACGTGGGAGGGGCCCGAGGGAGAACAAATAAATAAATAAAACATAGATACACCTCATACACGATAGTACACACAATGTTACACGCGCTCCGTTCGACATTCGGCTCGTTAGATCAGAGTGTCCTCGTCCCTCGTTTGAAATACCATGAGTAGAGAATTTTCCGACTCGGTCCTCTGGCTCGAATTCAGGAGAGCCGTCTTTTCCCCACCACTGCTCCTCCCGTTGATCGAGCAATCGGGCCAACTACCGTCGTAACCGGTGTAATTGGTGCTGCTCGTCGAGGGTACGTCGTTTAAATCGGGTGAGGCCAGTGGAGGAGCGTTCGAGCCTCTCGCGTTGTTACCACCCTCCAGTGAGACCGATCTTAGGCTGTAAGATTCCTTATATCCGGAGGTACTCGAGGTATCTTCGTCCCAGGAAATGTCCGATTGCGGATGCAGATGATGATGATTATGAGAATACTGGGAATGATGATGTCGATGCTGCTGCTGCTGCTGCTGCTGCTGCTGCTGATTATGGTAATGATGATGGTGGTGGTGGTGATGAAGTTGCGACAGCGGCGGCGGCGGCGGCTGCTGCTGCTGCTGACGATAATTATGCTGTTCCTCTTGCTGATCCGTGGAATCGTAGCTACGATCCGTTTGGTGCGAACTCGTACGGGTACGAAGCGAGGACGATTCGGAAGGTACGCCAATGAAGCTCGAGTCGAGCGCCGACGATGGTGGACTTTGAACGATCGCCCCAACTGGCAAACAGTCTAGTTGTTCCAGTCTCAGCTGCGGAATCTAAAATTTTATTCAGAGGTCACGTTTGAGAAAAACAGCTCGCGCCGTGCCGTCTCATTCACGGGATACTCGCATCAACGTGGCTCTTTCGACTTTTCCTCAGGCGAAAGGTTCTCTTGCTTTGGCCCATAGAACGCTGCAAACGAGGCTTGTCGAGGCGCGACTCCCCTGAGCTGTCTTCGGTTGGACTGCTTGGACTCAGTTGACTCGTTAACGTTTCGCCTGCCAAATACAATCATTCCGAATCATTGTTCCCTAACAACTATATACATTGCGAATCCTCAAAGCGTGCCGATATTTCTGTCGCGCGCATCTGTGTGTGTGCGCGCGCGTGCGCGCGCGCGTGTGCGTGTGCGTGTGGGTGGGTTGTGTCGCGCGGCGGCGTCTCGTATCTTATGCTTTTTCACATAATACACAGCGCATTCTCCATCGACGATATCTTTCCGATGACAAATGTTAATTGTACAATTTCATCATTCTGCACTTTCTTGGAAACGTGCAAAGTCGTTTCCAAACAATAAGACTTAAATGTAGACAACAAAATACGAAAATAAACATGCTGAAGTGGCGCATCTTTGTTTCTTAACTACTTTCTCAAGACGTTACATCTGAGTAGAACAAAAACGTTGAGCTTTTTTCATCACAAAAAAGTGCCAAGGCAAATAATAGGCGAAAATGTTTATTTTTATTTTCACAGCCAATTTTCCGAAGCGCCTTCAAGCCCGCCGGAACGCAAGAAAAAGGCCAAGACGGTGGAAGTAGCACAAAAGTAGCTGTACACTAAAATTACAACCGGTACGTGTCGACAATAGCTCGCCTTATTCAGTTTCTAGCGGTGAAACGATTATCGACGTAGCGATGATCGGCATAGCAGATATCTCATTATTGATGAGCGTTTCAAGGGACTTGCTCAAGGCATTACGGTCTTAGAATTGAAGATTGTCTATACGATCGTTGCAATTTATGCCACGAAATTGACCACCAACATCGCGTAAGCACACTCGTCGTCGAGATCGAGAAAATATCTCCTGGCATAACCGCGAGTGAAGATTTAACAATTTTTCAAGATCCTGTTTAAAAAAACTGTACGTGAAACAACAGTTTTTAAACGATTTACTTGCAATTTTAACTGTAACTTGTTAGAAATTTTCCCCAAAGGAATACACACGATTTTTACGGTTATTCAATAATTCACGTTTTTATAAGCAATTCAAGGCACATTTTTTTAGCGAAACAACAAACATTTTAATCAAAATTATGCCATTTTGCGTCACAGCAACGTATTTTTTTTATTCACACGGTACAACAGTTTAGTTCTCACGAGATATTATAGCGGGACTTGGCTCAAGGGGTTCATCGCTTCTTCAAGATGGTTTGGATTGATTACAACATCGTCACATCGAACACGTAATACACGAGGGGAAAACAGACCACAAAGTGTGTCAGAGGGAGAGGGGGGGGGGGGGGGGGGGGGGAAGAGAGAGAGAGTAACGACATTGGGTCCGTTGACACAGAGATAAGTAAAAAATGGGCAAACATTGAAACAAAGGATGAGCGCGGAACGATCGTCGCACAAACCGATCGATCCTGGACCGCGCGCGCGCGCGCGTCCTTTTATTCTCGCATTGTATAATATTTCTGTGTTCATCCCGTTGCTTCTTCAACATCTTCCCAAAACATGACTTTTTTTTACATACGAGTGCGTTGAATGGAGCAAGATGAGAGAGAGAGAGAGAGAGAGAGAGAGAGAGAGAGAGAGAGAGTATTAAATATTTGTTAAAATAGATAATCGAGGCCAATTTATGCGGCAAATCAGTTGAAAAAGAGTCAAAAACAGTAGAGCATAGCAGAAAAGCGGTTGAAAGCCGTCGAAGCAACTACGCAGTGTGCAAAGTGTCGTTTCGTTTATTGTTTTTCGTTTCTACGCAACAAATAGAATCGGGTACCAACTGTTGGACATTACCATTGTCTAAATACTGCTCTCGGTATTAAAAGTTCGGTGTGCGGTTGTTTAACATGGCAAAAAGATTAATACTAATCGCAAGAGGGCGTGAAAACTAGAGCAACGGAATACAACAAATGTATGTATCTATGCAGATACATATACGTGTGTGTGTATATATATATATATATACAGGATGAGGCACTAACTGTTGCCACCTTGAATATCTCTGTAATTATCGAGGTCACAAGAAAATGTTTGAAACAAAAGTTGTACCGTACGAAAGGGGTCATGAAATGCGACCATTTTTTTTTCTTCATCTCAGTGGAGGCGCTGTCGCACAGTAAAGGTCACCTCCACTTTTTCAAATGGGACGGTACATTTTTTTTTCAACTATCTTGTAGAGCATCGAAAACTGCATAAAAAACATTTAGTGATCAAAGTCGTTCAAGGATCATTTAAGATCAAAAAGTGACGTCAACTTTATTTTTATGTGAAATTACCGTTATTCACGGTAGATGTTCAAAGTGATTGCCATTTAAATCAATGCAGTATTGCAATCTCCTCATCACGAATTTCTTATGACTTCGGCACTTATCGCCCAAGTCTTGCCATCGTCTTGTATGTAAACAACGGCACCAAACCTACAATGTACACGGAACAATGTACAATGTTTCGCCCAAACAAACCCAAGTATTAATGAATCAAGCGAATGTAAATGATGCATTATTTTCAAGAGCAAACTGATATGCTTCGAATTTATGGAGAATGTCAGAAAAATGCAGTGAGAGCTAGAGACTTATACGCTGAAAGATTTCCTGAACGTTCTCATCCTACAGGCCGTACATTAAAAATTTTGTTCACTAAACTGAGGACAACTGGATCCTTGACCCGTCGAGAAAGTAACCGAGAAAAGCGAGTTACTAACGAAGATACGGAAATTGGTGTTCTTGCCGCCCCGTTCATCTAGAGCCTTGTGCGAGTTCTCGTCAAATTGCGAGGGAATCTGCCGAAAGCCAAAGGCTATGTGTTCTACATCGTCATGAATATCATCCTTACCACATCCGTCTCCACCAGGACAATCCGTGATGAGGAGATTGCAATACTGGCAACCACTTTGAAGTTCATGTCACTTTTTTATCTCAAACGACCTTCAACGACTTTGATCCCTAAATGTTTTTTATGCAGTTTTCGATGCTCTACAAGATAGTTGGAAAAAAATGTACCGTCCCATTTAAAAAAGTGAAGGTGACCTTTACTGTGCGACAGCGCCTCCACTGAGATGAAAAAAAATCATCGCATTTGATGAACCCTTTCGTACGGTACAACTTTTGTTTCAAACATTTTTTTGTGATCCTCGATAATTACAGAGATAGTCAAGGTGGCAACAGTTAGTGCCTCGCCCTGATATATACAGGGCGTCCTGTTACGAATGGATAATCCTGCAACTATGTCGACAGGTCAGATCATGTTCCCCACTATATGCTGGGATTCTAGTTTCGTTGAAGATTCACCATTTTCGAGATAAAAATCATCTACTTTTGATTTTTTCGCACGGAATTTCTACAAATGACAACTTTTTTACTCGGATTAAACAAACAAAAAATACTCTTGGTTCTTTGTTTTATCTAGAAAAATCTTCTTTTTCAACTGTTTACTTTAAACTTTATGAAAAAAAGATCTTATGTAGAATTTTCATACAAACCAATTCGAACATCTGACTTTGTTAGCCTGCGGTGTAAAAAAAAAATGTACCACGCATATCGTGCCAATTATTTGAAAAAGTTGCTTAGTTACTGTCGATTCGTATCATTTGTAGAAATGGCATGCACAAAACCAGAAGAAGATGATTAAAAACAATTCAACGCAAAGTTCAAAATCGCGAATTCCGACCTATTGACCGTTGCAGGATTATCCGTTCATAACGGAACACCTCGTATACATATACGCAATATATGGAAACCAAGGAATGTTGATATTCAACGGTGATTAGGATGAAAAACGCTCAAAGGACGAGTTGGACGAAGAGAACGCGACACTATAGCCGAGCAGCACGGTATATAATCCATGTTTGATATAATGTACGGTATAGTGGTGTAAGCGTATATTAGAGGAGACACACGTACCAGGAAATAATTGATCGATTATTGTTATTTATCGTAAGGAGAATGGTGTTGGTAGTGGCAATAGATACAATAATAATAATAATAATAATAATAATAATAACGTAGTGTCGATCCGCTTACCTCCGTTCCCTAGCTAGCATTGAAAGCAACGCAATGATAAGTGTGTCAATCACACGACCCGAATTTGACGAATCAGCTTGCACTTTTGTGCACACAGACAACAACAAAAACGTACCACATTATGATTTACCAGAAGCACGATTCTCATTCAGGGTACCTACTTGCCGCGAACAGATGCCTTTTTACAAATCCACCGAGGGAGATCGAGAGAGAGAGAGAGAGAGAGAGAGAGAGAGAGAAAGAGGTTGAGCGTAGCAGCCCGGCTACTCAAAGGCAAGTATCGAAATATTTACGGTCGACCGATATGCAGTGCTGTACCTACCTAGACGAATTTTTAGCAAAAAAATAATAATAATAATAATAAAGCAGCCTTTCGCGACGAACGATGCGCGAAGGGAAATAAATAATACGCACGATCCTCTGGGCGATGATGAGTCGTTGGCGGTATGAGAAATAAAATGAGTATTCCCGCGCGGCAGCATGCCCTATAGACAATGGCTCGATCCAACTGTGGTCGATACAAGCGTAATACGGGGCGAGGGGCCGCGCAGCGTTCGCGCGATTGCGCCGTACACCGGCACCGCCTCGTAACACCGCCACCTTCGATCATCACGGCCCAAAGGCGGGAGGATTTTCGCGCGAGTCCTATTTTTAAACGTAAAACGGATCCTCCCGACTTTTGCCGGATACTTTTGCACGCAACGGTACGAACGCTTATACAAACTAACACGGATACTCGACGATAGCCGTTCGCACGCACATCCCCTTTCCCCGCGGAAGGGGAACGATGAGTTGAGGAAAAAAAAGGTTTAAATTTCACCAACACAGCGTGGAACGGCTCACGAGTTGAGATTGTTTTTTTCGTTTTCTTTGCTTCTCTCGACAATCAGCTGACAAAGGACGCACAAACGAGCTAGATACCTGTCGGTCGTGGTTTATCCGTTTGCGACTCTCCGGGTGCCATGTCGTTGCTCTCTCTCAAAGTCGAGGATCCGGCGCTCGTGCTCGATACCGATCCTGCTTACCAGGACGCACAATTACGTTCAACAACTTTTTTTTTTTTTTTTTTTTTTTTTTTCTTTTTCTTCATGGCTAATCCGCACGGGCACGCGCACTACACTACTCCAAACAACTAAAGCGACGGAAAATTTCTTCAATTTTTTTTACTGTTCTTTTGAGCGCTGTATTTATGCGAAACATGGTCGTATCGAAAGATAAAAAAGAAAAGCTTTTTGAAGCTTCAAGTTTCCATTTTAAAGATCTCTATCGGCGAAAACATTTGTGAGCCGCGACGGTTGCCGCGCAATCATAAGAAGTAACGGGAGAAAAAAATGTTTCAATTTTTTTTTTTGCTCTTTTTCAAGGATCCACGGGCTCGGACCATTTTTCTTTTTCAGTTATAAATCAATGTATAGGTCAGTTAACTTGATTGCTTCTCTAGCTTTGGTTTGGTTTTATTTTTCTTCACTCTGAGCCAATTTTTCACTGACGTATGCGACTTTGAATGAAAAAAGATCTTTTTGTCTTTGATCATCGAGATATCTCAACATTCAATGATCGCACCCGGAATTGAAGGGCAGCTTTGAAAATTTGTGTAAATTTCCGACCAGACACTTTCGTCGATTTATTTTAGATTTTTTCACCCTTAATATTAATTTGAAAAGTGTACAAAAAAAATATAACTTTTTTGATGGTTTTTCCGTAAATCTACCACTACTCGGAAAATATCAATGGAAATACCAATGTTGCCAGGTTTTCTTCAAAGTGCTGCAAAACACAATTAAACGAACAAGTGTTTTGCAAAATGAAAAGACCAATGTTTTTCGACTTTTTCACAACTTTGCCCAAGCTGCTCGCCAAATTTGAGAATAAAAAAATTCGAAAAATCACCAAAAAAAATTATACAATTTCTTTTATAATCTGAGGAACATTTCAAGTAACAATACTGACTAATTTCTGACACGATTAGGACTTTGCGCGCCATAATTTCACTCATCGTTAATTGCATTAATCAAAAGTCGATACCCCCAAGCTGTATTTATGCGGTTGATTCTCGATATTTTCTCCGGAGGTTAGCAGGGTGACGATAAACAGTTTTTTTTCTCCTTCAAAACTAGGAATCATCGAAAATTGAAGAAAAAGAAAGTTGAAAATTACAAAAACTTTTGATACATTTTTTTTTTGCCGAAAAAAACCCTTTAATGGATTTTTTTTTCTTTAAAAAAATGCTCAGTTTTGAGAAGAAGAAAAAAAACTGTTTCTCGTAACCGTGATAACGTTCGCAAGAAAAATCGAGAATTAATCGCATACACGTTCTCAGATCGACTGGTGAGTACAACTTGGGGGTATCAATCAATGGAGGTATTAATGCAATGAATTGAAGAATTTTATTTTTCTCAAATTTTACAATGCAACCAGTGCAAAGTTGCGTGAAAAGTTGAAGAAGATTGGTCTTTTCGTTTCGACGATGCTCACACGATATTTACGAACGATACACTTGTTCCTTCAATTGTTTTGTTAAATTTTGACCAATCGGTCCGGAAAAATGGTTCGATGGATCAATTCGAAAATTTACAGGGCTATTGAAGGTACATTAAGGGAAAGAAAAAACCCGGCAAGATTAATCTTTCCGCATCGATATTTGTCGAGTGGGCGGTAAATTTACCGAAAAACCATAAAAAGTCATTTTTTTGTATTTTTTTTCCAATCAACGTTGTCACCGTCTCACATAACTCCTATTCCCAAACCCAGTCTCACGCCAACGTCCGACATGTCATATCGCTATCAACCGTTTTCCACAGCTAAACCTCAACGCTCATCCAAACATAATCTTCTTTCCTACACACCCACGACTCCATCTCCTCTCTTCCTTCGTCCTTTTGTCATTGGTCCCACGCGCCTCGCTACGCTTCCTCGTCCACTCCATCTTCCTAGGCCCATCCCCTTCAAGCCCATACTTGTTCCCTCTGGACCCAGACAAGTCCGCCCATCTTCGAGTCTCCAACCAAAACAACGTGCATTCCCTCGAACCCGCTTGGTGCCCGCTAATAAACATACGAGGTCTTAACTAGGATCGTCCTAGTACTCGTTCTAACCGGCACAGTGTCTCCTCGCGCATCCCCTTAATTATCCGATCGTCGACCGTCACAATGTTAGGGACGAAAGAAAAATTTTCTCCCGAATCAATGGAAGGTCTTGTAGCAAAATCTATTCAAGTTGTCAACGCTGTCCTTTAATTCCGTGTGCGATGATTGGTTGCTGAGATATCGATGATCAAAGAGAAGAGACCAAAAGAAGACCAAATTGAAACTGAACGAACAAGCTAACTGATCTATACATTGATTTAACTGAGAAAAAAAAATACCGAGCCCGTTCAGCCGCTCGACAAAAAATTTGGAAAATGTTTTTCTTTGACTGTTGACTTATGATTGCGCGATAACCGTGGCTCGCAAATTTTTTTTTGCCCCAATATCTCAAAACTAGAAACCCAATGCTGGAAAATGCCTTTTTTTTTCATCTCGATACGATCATTTTTCACACAGTTACAGGGCTTTTGCAAAAAAACACTAAAACATTGAAGAAACCTTCCGATCTTCTTCAAATTTTTTGGAGCAGTGTATTAGTCCAAGGGCCAGCTGCAAAATTGTCTCCCTCATCGACCACAAGTTTTCTTCGTATCTATTTCATACATCCTGTATCCTCGTCAGATTGTAACAAACAATGGTGAATTATTCCGGAATGATTTTTGGCAGTGAAACTTGATCATCGAACATGCGGCTGAAAGTTGTTGCATCAGTCGATGGGAAACGGCAAGCACTCTGTCGAACAAATCCTCCGTCATTCGAACGTAAGGTTCTTTATTCGTATGTAGGTGGAACCGTCCTGCGGATGCAAAGAAACGATACTGCTAACGCTGGCCTTGACCAAAAAAATTTTCATGAAAAATTTCGCACCTTTACCCCATTTTCAAAACGAACAAAACGTTCGATGAAAAAATTGCAAACAAATGTTGATTTATCGTCAAGTTTCCTTCAGAATAATTAGCGGTCAACGCTGGTGCGCGGACGTCGGTAAAGGTGAGGCTTGAAAAAAAAAAAAAAGCTAAGTTGGCTACATTATTTGCGGTATAATTATTGCTCGTATATTGCATACTAGAAACATTATTCGCACTATTGTAGAATGTCGAATGTCGATTTGTAATCGTAAAACTGGAGTGTGAAAACTAAATATACAATAGAACAGAGCCCTGTTTTTTCTTCAACTCCCAACTCTTATTTTGCCGAAAATGAAAGTATGGAATAATTTTTTTTGAAATACGCCTTCTTTTTGTGTATCGAGAAACGCATAGCATCATACTGCGGCCGAGGCCGAGGTATTTTTCATTGCGGCGTCGGGCGCAGGTCTTCTAGGAATCCTGCCCCGTTGCCCCCCGTGAAAATGCCCGAGAATGAGTGAGATAGAAAAGAGATATCGTTGCCCTCGTGCGTTTCGCGACAACGCTACCCCGAGCGAATCTTTGAGTTCTTTCGTAGTTAACATTTTTCAATCACAAACAACTGTTTTGCGTTTGATTCGCGCAGTGCCATTTTTAATTTCACCCCTGATCGCCATTGCAACGGTATTGTAATTTAGTTGCTTTTATAAAAGCAGCTAAAACTTTGCTTCGAGTATTTCGAGAACAACTTAACGAAGTACTTTTGTTGGAAGTTTATTGCCAAGAACGTTTTCATTAACTATCGCATGCACTTGTTAATAATTATCCCATCGATCAAATTGGTTAAAGTATGAGCGAATAATGCGTAAAAAGTAGAAGAGAAGCACGAGTGGGAAAAAATTGAGAGCTCCGGTTAAATGTACATTTAGATTTTTACACGCTAGCTTTGAGACTACAAAATACCGTATATTCACAGTACTGCAATTAACGTTTATACCATGAAACAAACAAACGACAATAATACGATAAACAATGTAAGAACTTAGCTTTTTTCAATGGCAACGTCTACGTGGGTTCTTTGGCACAAATTTTTTAATAAAAATATTGCTGAAATAATGAAAAATTTGCTTGCAATTTCTTTGTGAAACGTTCTGGTAAAAATGTTGGTAAAAAAAGTAAAAAATATCCATATGTTCTCAGCAAGGAAAGTACGGGAGCGTTTAAAATAAGCAGTTAAAAGTCGCGCGACTCGAAGATGGCACAAACTTTGCTGACCTAGGTCAGCGATAGCAGCATCGTTTTTTGTCCAAATGTTCGATGACACAGAAACGTTGCGAAAATGAGTGAGAACATGATTTTTTTTGTTTCAATGTGCTTATCATATTTCCCCTCGATGATGCAAGTTTCAGCCGTATGTTCGGTAGGGGAGTTTTGTGTGCTACTTTTGCCCGCTGTGCCATATTGGCGATCGATACGAGCACGATCCCCGTGTTGGGTATGTTCGATGAGGGAGCAGGAAATTTTGCAGCTGGCTCTGGCTATGTACTTGTAAAAGGGCACAGTGAGAGTAAAAAGAGGACATATGGGTTTAAAAAAAAGATAAAGCGGTTGACTCGAAAATACACGTACCTCTGGCAGCAGAAGCAGCAGAAGCAGCGGAAGAAGCAGCGGCAGCAGCAGCGGCAGTAGCAGCCGCAGCACCGAGACCGTTGGCGGGAGGCGATACGCGAGTACCGGGGCCAGTAGACGACTTGGTGGTGGTCGTGCTGCTGCTGCTGCTGCTGGACGTGACAGATCGATAAATCGAGTCAGGGGGATGAAGGCCCAAACCCGTATGAGATATCGGTGTTTCGGCGGGTGTTCGCGCTATGTGAGTTCTCGAGCCGAGATCGCCGCCGCCGCCGCCGCCGCCGCCGCCGCCGCCGCCGCCGCCGCCGCCGCCGCCGCCGCCGCCGACGCCGCCGCCGCCGCCGCCGCCGCCGACGCCACCGCCTCCGGTGAGAAGATCGATCAAGAGAGAGGGTCTTTGGGTACGAGGTGGATCGTTGGAATTGGGGCCACCCGGATGCGCGTCGACGGTGCTTCTCTTCAACTCCGGTTGCATCTCGTCTGATAATCGCAGCAACGTGTATCGCCACCGAACCAACCGCAAATACAACTTACAAGTGTATTTGCTCTTGACTATTTCTTACCGAATTTTCGATCCTCAATTTCCTCCTTGAGATCTCGCAATTCGTGAAGAAGGTCACCGAGAAGCGTACCCCGTGATTTTGGAAAGCACGTTCTCTCGCCGCTCATCTTGTGCCTTATGATGCTCTGCATGTTGCGCTCGTGTTCCGAAATGGGCGGTTGTCCAATCTTGTGGACTATAAAGGGCAACATCTGTATGTAGAGGGGCGTACGATGAGTCACAACGAACTCGAGAAAGTTCCACAAGTGTACCGAGGCTTCGTTTCGCTTGTTCAACAGTCTCATCGTCCGCAATATTTTTGGCCACTCGGTCTTTAATTCCGTCTCGAAGCAGATGGTCATGATCTTGAGGGCTGCGAGAGACGATTATCGGTTGAAGGGGATGGGTGGTGGTGGTGGTGGTGGTGGTGGTGGTTTCGCACAAGCAGGAAACTTACCCAAAAAGGCGACTCGATAGAGCGCCAATGATATCCTCGTCGATATTTTTGGATCTCTCGCGGTAAATGTCAAACTGCCGGCTCTCACGTCGGCGGCTGTTTTCAAATTTTGCGAAACAATCGGTGCGGTTTTAGTTCCGGGGGGCCAAAGAGTATTCAGTACCGCCGTAAGAGCAAAACTTATGTCCGATTGTCTCAGTTTGGGGACGTCTGAAAAGTAACGGGGAACGAGTGAAACGACGAGGTCGGGGAGACGCACACGCAGATTCGTTCGACGTACCCTTTCTGCCGGTACCGACTCGAAGAAAGAGCGGTATCAAGAGATTGAGAAGCATATTTTCCGTTCTCGTTTGCGTGGCGAACATCGCTTGACCGCCGCAAACATTTTCCAGCGAGTAACCCTCGCCGAGAGAAATAACGTGCAAAGCGATAAGCCTGAGAACGGTCGAGCAAAAGTGTTGGGGAGGAATTTTGCCCATGAGGGCGGCAGTAGCGGCCGAGGTAACCTCGACGAGGCCGGTATCGCCAACTACGAGAGCCTGGCAAGTTCCGAGCAACGTCTTGAGATACTGAAAATGGGCGATGTAGGGATACCTCGAGAGGGTCTCGTATACACCTCGGAGCAAATCGCTCGCTGCGTCCCAATCGGTGTTTCGACGAACCGAGGCTTTCTTGTAAATTTTACCAAAGGTCTTGTCGAGTCTGCGAAGAATAACGGTAAGCGCCGGCCTCATGTCGTCGTTGGACCACTCGGTCGAGGGTAATACGTCGTTCATGTATCGCTTGAGGCCCCGGCAACCCATCGTTTCCGGATCGTACGGAGACATCTTCAAGAGACTGTGCGCCACGTCGGCCAATCGCTGAAAACAAAGCCACATGAAAATTGCCGCGTCTCGCCTCTTCCTCCTCCTCCTCCTCCTTCGCCTCCTCCTTCGCCTCCTCTTACCACGTGACACTTGGAATCCAACAGTTCCATGCTAGTCTTTCCGTCCGGCGATTTTTTGTTCAATTCGGCGAGTCTGGTCGAAGATCGGGCGACAAATTCACCCACCATGTTGAGCAGAGTATCTCGGGGTCGTCGAAATTCCTTTCTGTGACAACTCTCGGTATCCTCGTTGTCGCGCTCGTACAAATTTTTTCCTTTCCCGTGTTCCATGTATTTGCTCGTTACGTGAGTGTCCTCCTCAAAATCAAAGCCCGGCGAGTACGGCCCCCCTCCGCCGCCTTTTCCATAGTTTCTCTGACTCGAACCCTTGTGCTCGGGACTCGATTTCTGTGGTCCGTTGTAGTATCTGCGTTTTTGTTTTTTTTTTTTTATCGTTCACCCACCCCACACGAAAGACAAACTTCTTACCGATGGAATTTCCAAAAAAAAAAAAAAAAAAAAAAAAAAAAAAAAACCGCGTCATCGCGTTCGACCCTAACAACAACCTACTTTGCGAGCGCCTCCGAATTGTTGACCAACGTCTTGACCGCTATAGCCAACTGTTGGATTATCTCCTTCTCCGTCTTGCCCTCCTTGTTGTAGGTAGCAGACTGGATTTGTCGAACGTAACAGGGCAGTATCGCTTCGAGTATCGTCTGTGGGGCACAAAACGAGACAATCGATCGTCGTTCGTTTCAAGCCCGCGCACCCCCATCAAAGTCCTTTTTTCCGTCTTACCAGCATCTGTTGTCCACGGATCGAGTCGGCCGCGTACGCAATGACCATTACACAGAGCGATATACAATCGAGAACCGTAACCATTTCGTTTTCGTCGTGGTAACAAAAGTCTATTGCCTTGAGTGGTTTTTCCTCTTTTACGAGCTCACCGATGTTGAGCGGATCGGGCGAGGGTGTCTCGAGACTGAGCAACAGGTTGAACAGGCAAGTCGAGGGCACCTGCCCGATTCAATAATCAACAAGAAGCGATTTAAGATTATGAGAAACATTTATTTGCTGCTTTCGTTTGATTTGAGAGATGGAAAAATGGCGGTCGGTGTCCTTGACGACGACGACGACGACAACGACGCTACTACCTACTTTGTGAGCCTCGCCATGGGTGCTCGTTTCGTCGGTGTCCAAAATAGTCGAAACGCTTCCAAACATCTGGAGAATAAAGGGCTTTCGGTTCATGAGATAAAATTGCTTTACGGCGTATTCGACGGTCGTCGTGACGAGCTTGTTGGTCCTATGCGTCGCGTACAACTGGAGCAACGACGGCATTATCAATAGGTAACCATTAGTCGAGAAGATATTTTTAAAATTGTGAGCGGCGTTTATGTAAGTCGCAACGACGTAACGAAGAATGCAAGAATCCTCGCTGTGAAGAATCACCGCGCCGTTCAAAACGTTCAGAAAGAGATGAATGTCACCCGAGTAAGCGAAATTGCCGGCCATCGCTTCGAACATTCGGGCGATAAGTCTGACCCACATAAACTTGTGCATTACGTCCAATCCGAGAAGTTCCTGTTGGGAGAAAATCATGAAAAGTCTCGTGAGGCTCCCCGTGAGGCTCCCCGTGAGGCTCCCCCCGAGGTCTCCCCGAGCAGGACTCGTTTGTCGTCTCTCACCCTTCCGATTTCACCGCCCTTGTACAGGTCGAGATCGGCCTCGAGGGCCTTTCTCGGAAACGACGGTAGCTTCATGAGTTCCTCGTGCAAAAAAACCACCCTCTGAACAACCATATCGACGTTCTTCAGTATCGCCCATGTCAAGAGAACTTTTCCAATTTCGACAAACTTGTGAACCAACTCCTGGCGCTGAAGGGCATTGAAAGCTTCATCGGGTTTCATGTGTACCAGCTCCAATTGAGGATACTGCGATCTCTTGAAGAAGTAATAATCTCTCACGTAGGCGGAGGGGTTGTGTATCTGATCTGCACATGCGATTGAAATTACGAAAGGTCGGGGGGGGGGGGGGGGGGAGCGAACGTAGCTTCGCGAGTGGTGGTACAGCCTCGCTACTCACGAGTCTTGTAGTCGACGAGAAAGTATTCCCTGTGCTTGGACTCGTCGATACCGAAGAAATCGAGGGACTCGCGAAGAATCTGACAAAACTGCGTGTCCTCTTGTACGGGGAATTGAGAGGGTATGCCACCGGCGTCCGGATCCTGGCCTCCGTGAACGATTATCTTTTTCGCCGATGGAACATTCGCCGTTAGTAGTATCGACGCGTCGCACTGTTCCTTTCGCAATATTTGCTTCAGATCCTTGAACATGATTCCGTGGACGCTGTGTACCACCTGTTGATCGAACATAGAAGCGGAGTTTTTGGGCGGCAGAGGGGGAGAGAGAGAGAGAGAGAGACATATGCGAGAAGCACCGACCATCCATAAAATCGACAGGGCCGTTCCTATGAGTTTCTGGCCCTCTTCGTGAGGTGATCTGACGTAAAACATAACGTAACCGATGATGTAATTGTACAAGGCGAACGCAGCCTGCTGAGGCAATTTCGGTACGAATCGTATGAGGTGTCGTAAAATTTTAAACATGAGCTCCTGCTTCTCACGGGTCAAGCGTTCCAGCACGTAGCGAAGAAAGAGAGCGCTGTCCTCCACCAAACAGCTCCATATCACTTGGTAAGCGATCTCGTATACCGAGTTGCCATCCTCGGAGACGGCCGCGTCATCGAGAAGATCAATTATTCGAACAATGGCCGAACACAGCGAGGAGGGAAACAACGAGAGCGCCGAATGGGCGTGATGAGAGGTATTCCTCGGTGCGGTCTCGGCACCCTCTTCGTCCGCGCCACCTGTCCCCCGACAACACACCAACAGCCCGCGAACAAACGCAATCTCACAATCAGTTGAGACTAACAAAGTAGGTAGGTAGGTAGGTAGGTCGGTAGGTCGGTAGGCAGGCAGGCAGGCAGGCAGGCAGGCAGGCAGGCAGGCAGGCAGGCAGGCAGGCAGGCAGGCAGGCAGGCAGGCAGGCAGGCAGGCAGGCAAGCAGGCAAGCAGGCAGGCAGGCAGGCAGGCAGGCAGGCAGGCAGGCAGGCAGGCAGGCAGGCAGGCAGGCAGGCAGGCAGGCAGGCAGGCAGGCAGGCAGGCAGGTAGATCCCCCCGTTCGTGTAGATATACGCAATCGAACGCGCCTCGTTCCGCTACCTACCGCCTTCGTCGTGATCGTCCCCGGCCGGACTGGGCTCGTATGCCGCCTGCACCGTTATCGGTATCGTCGTGATGAGAAAATTTTCCCTCTCTTCCCGCTTCTTGTCGTCCTGGGCCTGCAGCGCTTTCTTTATAAGCTCCGTCTGTTGCTTCTTCCTCGTTTTTGTCGTCGTTACGAGAGACCTCTGGCGATAAACCGAGAAAACAAGTGTACACCAAGTTCGACGGGGGTCATCGGTCCTGACAATTCCTTAAACTCGGTGGCGGCCTTTACCTGCGGCATCCACGGTGGATCGACGACCGGAAGAGATTCTATACCGATTTTTGGCGAGGGCAGAGTAAACTCGATCCCCGGCGGTGGTACCTTGAGGGTCATGTGTGCCGGTTCCTCCATACGCGGCCACACCTGATATCGAAGTTTCCACAATACTTGAAACCTCAGTATCGCGTTTATGCGAATCGACGTAGAAGCGTGCTGTAATCCCTGATGCATTATCTCGCTCGCTTGATTAGGCGCTCTCACCGCACCAACGATAAACAGGGATGCCGCCGAAGCGGCTACCTCCTGATTCGATTCGAGCAACAATTCCCAAGCTACCGGTAAAACATCCGCCAACACATCTTCCGACACAACTACCGCTCCTTTCACGAGGCTCGCCAGAGGAGCGTGAAACGCGTCTTTAACTTGGCTTTTGATGTACTTGAAAATTGCAGTCGGTTCCTCCTTTCGGCCGCCGCCACCGCCGCCGCCGCCGCCGCCCCCCTCTTTCTCCTTGTCATTTTCATCATCGCCGTCTTCCTCGGCAGCGGCCGCGGCGGCCGCAGCGACCGTGGAACCTGTCAACCCGCCCCCGCCGCTCGTTAATCTCTTCGACGAACCTCTGCCGCGTTCGGAATCCTGATCAGCCAGATCCTTGGACGAATCTCGATTTCCACCCCCGGTCAATCTACCGGAACCATCCAGACTCTTGTCGTTCCTTTCGAGATTCGAGAGGGTGAGAGGGAAGAGAGGGGGGTAGAGAGAGAGAGAGAGAGAGAGGGAGAGAAAACGATAATGAAGAATATAGTTCCGTTGATCCAAAGAAATACTCACTTAAATTTTTTGCCCACGCTGTCCTTTCTTCTGATAGGTGAAACTTGGGCGCTCGTTTGTTCGGAGATTTTACGAGGTCGCTTCTCCTTCCTCGAATCGTCTCTCTTCTCCTCCTGATCAAACTCGAACGTAGGCGAACCCTTCTTACCTATGCCAAACTCTTCCCCGTATACTTTTCTTACGGATTTAACGAGTCTGGCACTGGCCCGCAGTTGCCTTCGATGACAATAAGGATGACAAAAATTTTGATGAGAACAGTAAAAATTGAACGAGTTGAGGGCCTGCGCGAGAACCTTCAACCATGGAAAATTTTTGTTCGTCTCGTCGGTGTCGTTCGAATCGCTCGGACTCTCGGGTGGTTGATCGTCGCTGAGAATTCCTGGAGATTCTTCACCGCTCACCTCACCACCGCCTCCACCGCCACCACCGCCACCACCGCCACCACCGCCACCACCGCCACCGCCGCAAGGCTCCGATGTGTCGCTTCTGTCGGAGAGCGAGCTCACTTTCCTCTTGGATTGAATGGAATCGGTGCGCCTTACCGCAGCAACGACACCACCGGTCTCGATCGAACGGACAACTGTGTTGCATTGACATTTCGGGCAAATCATTCGTCGGAAGGATCAATCGGCAAAAAATAAGGCTCAAGTGACCAAAGTCGCTCGAGATTTTTTCCTTACAGGCTTCGCACTCGGTCTCCCTGCCTTCCTTCGTTCCTCGAGCAAGTTTGAGGCTTCTCCGCTTGAAAGAACCCGACGCGTTTCCAGCCGTGCCTCTTCTCAATAAAAACGGTCTACCCTGGATTCGCTTGTTCTTTTCTCGCTCGTTGTTCGACAATTCCTCACCGTGCACAGTCACTGTAGACTTGCTACTACCCTCTGACTCATTGTCGGGCTCGTGAAGAATAAAGCTTATCTTCCGTTCTGCAAATTAATCCTTTTTCTTTAACTTGAGAACAAACTAACTCGCCTACACGAGGATCAAAATACATACTATTTTCAACCATATTTTCTATCTCCCTGCGGAGACGAAAGATAATCTATTGCCACAATGGTTATTGCCACAAATGCAGTACTGGTTATCGATATTTTGCCACTTGCACGAATTATGCGCACGTCTTAAACCCGCCAATCTTACATTGATTCTTCGATGCTTTGTAATACGGTAAGTTCTCATAATACCGATATTCCCTCGTTCAATAAAAACAAATTAACTCCTCCAACAACTTAATAGTGAACAGTGCTAAAATATATACCTACATCGATGAAAGAAAGGAAGAAAAAAAAAAAGATTGCTTGTTTGGGTTTGTTTGGGAAGAAAAAAAAAGGCTTATCGGGTTTTTTTTTCTCTTCAATACGCTCCTTGTTTGTTGTTTCAAGGCGTTACATACCGTCTACTAAATGCATAGAATATTTCATCAATCCAGATTAAATTACGGATACTCGAGTGAGAGTTGCACCTCAACATATTTTTTTCAATCATAATTCCCGTTTAATCGTCATTCCCTGACCTCCCAAATCGATCTATTTCGAAAACAAATGTGTACGCGGTATCGAAGGTACAGTCTACCTGATTTGTCTATACAACGCACGCTCTTACTACGCGCTGTCAAGTGCTTGTGGCACCTTGATCGCATATATGGCATAACGGACTAAAGCCATTCCGGCCGTAGATACTTCCAAATAGTTTCACTTTGGGTGACATTCTGCACTTTAAGCAACTTTTTTCACCTCTCTCTGCCTCTCTTTTTTTAACTCAAAGTTTTCAAGTTATAGACATGTGTCAACCTTTAATCTTTATATGTATGTTTCTACCAACTCAGTCCCTCGAAATTGAAAAATGTTAATCCTTTTATTATTCGTCATAACCGTTATCTCGCGATTGGTTGCAATCAAATATCTTGATTGGCAATATGCATAATTGCAAATGCTTAATACCCTCTGCGAGGGTGTCCATCTTTGAGGGCCATATTTTCCTCGTTAAACCCGTTTTCTCTGCCGTTGAAAAAATGACGTGTTTTCTCGATTTGGATGAAAAATATCACAGATACCGCAAGCGCACTCGAAATGGTATCATACACAGCTACTCGACCCTTCAAATGGGGCTTCTCGAAACCGCAAGGACACGTATCTTCTACTTTCTCAGCTCTCTCTCTCTCTCTCTCTCTCCCTCTCTCTCCCTCTCTCTCTCTCTCTCCCTCGCTCCCTCTCTCCCTCTCTCCCTCTCCCTCCGCCCTCTCTCCCTCTCCCTCCGCCCTCTCTCCCTCTCTCCCTCTCTCCCTCTTTGGTTTCGTTAAGATATACAGCAGAGTTTGAAAGTTATATCCATTTTGCGACTTCCAACCCCATCTACCAATCGACCCCCTCGGAATTGGAAAAAAGTGCATTATTCATTATTCGTTATAAGCATCATCCTCCCACTGGTTTCAATCTAATTTCTTCATTGGTAATATGCGAAACTGAAAAAATCACTCCGAGTGTGCGAACTTGAAGAGTGATTTTTACCCCTTAAAAACATTATTCTGCCGATAAAATAATACGCGTCTTTTGAATCTCGATGAAAAGTGACATATCAAAAATTTAAGGAAATCGGTGGGAGGGAGGGTCACCGGAAACGGTTTCTTGTCAGAAAAACTAACAATATTGGACAATAATCCAACTGGTATTGATAACGAGCTCCCGAGACGTTAGAACACACCTAGTCATCGTGTAAATAAAGTTTCATCGTTGCCCCGCCCCCCGCGCGTCGGAAACGACAAACCACGTAAGCCAGACATAATCATCCGTTAAACATACGATAACTAATTACTCAGGATCGTATGCACCATAAAACCGAAGAATACGAAAGAATAAAGTCTTTCGTTCTCTCAACTGATATCCTATTTTCGCAATGCAACGAACATACTATGTGACAGTTTGCGAGGAAGGCCTAGTTCTTGAAACTACCGAGCCACGTTCGCCCCAACTGCAAATTATTTACGTCTTCGTTTACCATTATTTTTTTTTATTACTTCATGAGGTCATCCGAGAAATAATCAACTCAACAAACGTTAATGCTAACCATATGAGCTGTACAAACTTTAATACAATAGGAGAAGTACGTTACGTGAACAAAGCCTAACGTATGGTATGCAACATCTACACTGTCAAGCGTTTTACAATACTTCATCATTATTTCGAGGATAATCGTCAAAGGTCAAACATTAATCGCATGTTTAAGTACTACATTTCGCTTATAGTTATGTCAACTGGATTAATATGAGAGCGGTGTCAATAAACTATTGGAAATCGTGCCGTTCTCTCTTTTCCCACAAACTTGTCTCTCAGTGCGCGAGGAAAAAGGCAGAAGGAATAAAAGAAGAAAAAAAACTCACCGTTCTCACGGTCACCGGCTATCGACTGAAGACTTTGCGCCGAAGTTTGCGAGTGTCCCATCGAAGAGAGTGCCATGCTCCAGCGTCTGTTCGCCTCTCGACTGTACACTCTCTCCCAAGGTGGTGGACGTTCCTTTGTCGAGGCTCTGCTCGACTTTGGCAACGTCTGATAAGTTTCTCGAAGAAAAGCCGTTACTTCGAGAAGAAGAATACAAGCGACCGTTCTCAGAGCGACCGGACATTGCGAGCCATAGCCATTTATGCTATCTGAAAAATACAAGGAAGACATTTTAGCGTGTGCCGGAGGGACGGGGGATAAGTGACTGCTACGGGGGATCATCTCGCTCACCTTCGTCCAAAAAGTCCTCCTCCTCGTCCTCGAGTAGCAGTTCTCGTTGTTTCGACTCGTCCGACACCATCGCTATCACATTATCGATGTTTCGTTTGTCCTCGGCCATCAATTCTTCCAGTCTCGCGCCTATGGACTTTTTTATCGTTTTTTTTTTTTACTTAACATTTTTTAACGCATCGTTCCGGGCTACTTTGCTCGTGTTTATTTCACGCGTATACAAACCTCGGCCCACTGATAAAAGAGCTTGCCAGCCGCGCGCTGAAGAACGTGCGTTCGTCTGAGGCCAGTCGGGGCATTTCTATTGGCCATCGGGACCGAACCACGAAATATCGGAAAGTTGAGTTTCATCCAGACAGGCCATTGTCCCTTGTTGCACCGATGCACGAGATGAGCGCACTCGAGCAAGAGCGAAGCTCGCGCCACCACGGGTGCGTGAGGCTGCGGAATCGTTTTTTTTTTTTCGCTCAATTTTCTATCGTACGTATCGTCAAAGTGGAACGCGAGTGGAGGGGGGCTACACACTCACCAGATCCAAAAGAGCCGCTATCAAGTGATGATCGGGCACGGAGCCAGGTTGACACATTTCCAAAAGAAACGAAAATCTTTGCAGGCCCTCGTGAATCGCCAAGCGTGGCACCAGTCTTCTCTCCTTCAACACGACGAATTCGGACTCGCGGCAAGCTTCACCGAAATCCATGGAGTTTCTTCGGCTGAAATCTGAAGAAGAAAAAAAAACGATTCGTTCGCAACCGCGTCGTATCCACCTTTCTCCCTATACCTACCTACTGGTACTCACAACTACCGGGTGCCTCTTCGAGACTCTCCTTCTTTTTGCCCTTCCCAAGACCAATCTTGTTCAGCTGATCTTCCATTCGACGCTTCGCCCTCTGCAACGTCTGACTCACCCTAAAAAATACTCTGTCTCTGTCGATATCGCTTATCCATAAATATCGATGAATAGCAGTATCCCCGTTGCGCTCTCACCCTCTGCTCGTGCGAGAAGCGGCCACGTGGTAACGCGCGCGATGCAGACTAGATTGTCGGACAAATGTTGCGTCGGTCGGTGATTCGCTGCTCTCGCGACTGTCGCTCGAGTCCGTTCTACCGTATTCCTTGCGAAACCAATTCACTGTAAACAACCAAAAGGGTAAGAGTTTTTGTTCTCTTTTTTTTTTTCGTTTCGTTCGGTCGGCTGTGCTTTCTCACACCATCCAACTACCGACCTATGCCGCCGATTTTGAATCGACCCGATTTCCTAGACTTTCCGGTCTTGGAGCAGCACGATTCGCCGATTCCCAGATTCCTCTCGCTCTGCCTTGGCGTAAGTACCTGATGTTTTTTGCGCAAATTACCCAGCGGACTCTGGCTCATTATCTTGGCATTTTCTTCGCTTAGCTCCGTTTCCAGAAGACTCTGGTGGGGAGGGGGGGGGGGCGGGGGCGGGCGGGCAGCGTTGGTGAGAACGAAGCAAACGAAAGTTTAGACGCACCGCGAACTCATCGTTAGTGAAACTAGTAGGGTTCTTTGTCGCAACGTACCGCACAAGTCGACGAAGTGCTTCTCTTCTTGAAGAGACATTTCCGCGTTCCACGATCGTCGATCGCGTAACAAGATTCTCCCGCCAATTCGGCGTTTTCCTCGTAATCCGGTTGATGAATGTGTCTGTAATAAACGCGGGGACAGTTTGGCCAACTCGGCTCGAGAGAAGGGAAGAAAGAAAAGGAGAGGGGGGGGGCGGCGGCGGCGCCTACCTGATGACTCGGGTTGTGCGAAGTGTACTGTTGCACCGTTTGTTGGGACGATCGGCCGAGTCCAATATACAACCGAGGGCCACCCGACGAAAGACACCACCGTGAACCTCTTTAACGTAACTCGTAAACTGCTTAATATCGCAATAAATGGCCATGTTCTCCTGCGACTTGATGTCTTTGAGGCTCTTAACGAAACGACTGACGAGACTCTTGAAGACGCAACCGATTATCCGTCCCTCCGTATTTCGAGCAGCAGCCCCGTAACCGAGTATTCCACCGTACGAGGCGGTCGCGGAAGCTGCAGTTGCCGAGGCCAGAGCAGACGCGCTCGCCGATACCGAGGAGGCGGCAGCGGTGGCTGCGGTCGCCGCGATTCCTCCCCCAGTTATCCCGCTCGCGTTACCGGCTAAGCCGGCACCAAAATTTGTCGCGTATGCCCCCTGCGAGACGACGTCCGGGGATTTGCTTGAGCTTCTCTTTTGATCTGTGTCGTAGAAAGAAAAGAGCGAGAAGAAGAGACAACATGAAAAAAAAACGATTAATTGAATCTCGTGGAAAGGGATGTGTGATGCCGTTCGTGTATCATAATTACGCACTGAGCGGCGAGAGAAGGGAGCTCGGATCGACGCAGAAACCGACGTACGAGTGGAATAGGTCGAGAATGTCCGGTATCGGTTCGTATCGAATCATTGATCGGAGAGAACGGGAGAATTGGCGAGAACTCGCGCGATACAGTTTGGCTAGAATCTGCTGTGCCTGAGAACGCGCAAACTCTCCTTGGGGAATTCGAATTCCATCCGCGGCGCAACCATGTGGACAACCCAAATGTTTCAACACTCGAATGACACAGTTTAAGAGGAGAGCGTGAGCCGTCCATGGCTTTCCGTCCAAATCGCTTCGGGGATCGTGATCCTTGATCGGTGACTTTCTTTCGCTGCTATCGTCAGCTGCTGCTGCTGCTGCTGCTGCTGCTGCTGTCACTTCCGCCCCGCCCGAACCTTTCACGCCGCGGAAACGACACAATGAAACCTTATACAATCTCCCTAGCTTATATTTGGTTTTCTTTACTGTCAAAATGCTTCGTACGAACCTGCACCACCACCATCGTTTCTCATCGCTTCCTCGCGCAGGCATTGTTTCAACACTCCCATTTTCATCAATAATTCTACCACATTGAGGAGAATTTCGCACACGCGTAGGGTGCAACAAGTAGCGTCCCGAAGAGCCACCGAATGAACCGCCTGCGCCACAGTTGAACCCATCACCACCATTATCGATATCAACATCATTATCGTTGAAACACTCTTCCCGAGTCAAAGTTTTCAGCCTACCTTCAGCCCTGCAGCTCCTCACAGAGGTAAGGAGATATATAGTAAAACCCAAACAAATCGTGCTGACCCGAGAATGAATATGAATATTTCGTATATGCAGAATAACCTGAAATGCTCACCTCAATGGCTTTTTAAAATTGTAATTCGTCATGCGTTAGGCATGACTCCCCAAATGATGTTTTTAAGAGAATATTTCGCCCACACGTGAAATTAAGCCTACTTGTAATTCCTATAATGATTTGTTGTATCGCATAAAGTTGGTCAGCTGGTTAATATCATTTTTATAATCGGAGCCTCTTGTCAAGTATCAAGCCGCACATTTTTTTTTCTTCAAACACAGCCTATGTCTACACTATTCCAATTTAAAGAAACAAAAAATTTCGGCTGTAACTATGTGAAAAATGGTCGTATCGAGATGACTAAAAAAAAGCATTTTGAAGCTTCAAGTTTTTAGTCTCGAGATCTTTCAGCAAAAAAAAATTGTAAGCCATGGGTATCGCGCCATCATAAGAAATAGAGGGAGAAAATAATGTACAATTTTTGTTCCTGTTTTTTTTTTCAGGGGTCCAATGTGAAGGTCATTTAGCTCGTGTATTCAGCTTCAATTTGGTTTTTCTTTTGGTCTCTCTGTGTCAATTTTTTACTTAGATATCCGACTTTGAATGAAAAAAAACCTTGTGTCTTTCATCACCGATACCTCAACAACCAATGACCGCACTGGGAATTGAAAGGCAGCTTTGAAAACTCGAATAAATTTCCTGCACGACCCTGTTGTTGATTTTTGAGAATTTTTGTTTCCACCCTTAACTACGTGTAATTTGAGGAAGAAAAAGTACATAAAAACGACTTTTTATGGTTTTTTCGGTAAATCTACCACTACTTAAAAAAAATATTGATGGAAATACTAATGTTGCCAGGTTTTTTCAGCTTCATTTGCCCCCAACAGCCCGGCAAATTTTCAAATGGATCCATCGAACCGTTTTTTCCGGGCCGATTGATCAAAGTTTTACAAAACAATCGAAGGAACAAGTGTATTGTTCCTAAATATCGTGTAATCATCTTTAAAATAAAAAGACGGAAAGGAAAATTCTGGTTTTCTCGCTTTGGCAAATCGGGTGCTGAACTTAAAAAAATAGCAATCTCACCATTTAGCGGTGAGACCTTTGAAAAGGACATCGTTATCTTTTAGTTTCGGTAAAACAAGAAAAGAGATGCGATTTTTTTTCAAGAGCCCGCGGTCTCGGCATTTTTTCTTAACCCTTTCGTTGGCTGAGACAATTCGACAAAAAGTTGCCAAAATGGCAGGAATTTTTTTTTATCGTGAAAACTTGTACTCTGGCGTTTGTGAGGGTGCCGATTACGAGTCTGAACTGAAAATTCGGGAATTCACAATTACGAACAAATATAGCGAATGAAAATACGAAATCCCGGAGTACTAATTTTCATCTAAATCGAGCAAAGTTTTTGTTTTTTGCCCGCCATATTGGCGCCGCCATTTTTAATTTTCAAATTTTGACTTGAAATTCAGATTCAGCGAGCCCAAAAACCCCCGAGTGAGGCTCCGATTTCAAATAACAGCACGTTAAACGTTGGCATTGACGCACTATTGCGTCAATGCAAACGACGGGGTTAAGTTAAATCAATGGAGATAAGTCGGTTAGCGTGTTTATTCAGTTTCAATTTGTTTTTTTTTTTTTCTGGTCTCTCCACGTCAATATTTTGCCGCGATACACTGAGAGAAAAGTGGATAATATTTACAAAAAACGCGCATCGTTAAAGAGAGTATATTGGAACTTCCTATAGTTTATTGTTATCGCAATCATAATATCGTTAACACAACTATAAGCGAAAAGTATACGAAAACATGCGACTTTGGTGGCGTGTTTGGCTATCTAGTATCCCCGAAATTACCATATGCTATTGTAAAAGGCTTTACAATATCGATATGATTAATTCAGCTATATCCCAAAATCGGCGCACAAATACTAATGCTGCACTGAGAGCAAAGTACATGGTATTTATGAAAGACGCCTACGTCGAACGAGGGGATAGTAAAATCCTGTATAGTTTATTGGCACCGTAATCATAATATCGTTAACACAACTATAAGGGAAAATATACATCTAACCGTGGAACTTTGGTGCCGTGCTCGACTATCTATCATCAGCGAAAAAACGACCAACTATTGTAAAAATATTAACTGGATTAACTATATCGATATTGTAAAGTCTTTCACAGTAGTTAATAGTTATTTCGGGCATACTAGATTTAAAAAACACACTACCAAAACGGCATTATTAGATAGACGCTTATAGTTGTGTTAACCATATTATGATTGCGGTAGCAATAAGGTGTATGAATTTTACTATGCCCACTTTTACCATGGCCGTTTTTTCAAATAAATACTATCAACATTTTTCTCAGTGCAGCTTTGTGCTATTTATATAGTTGACATTAACACTTGTTGAGTACAAACTGTTACAAGATCTTACGAAAAGTGACTATACGAACAACATTGTGGTAATCTTATATAGTGAAGACACAAATCATTAGGGGTCCGCGTGTCAATAAAGTAGAGACAGCGGTGGCACGCTATGATCGATATCGATATATTGGCGCATTCATTTATCAGTTTTTACAATTCGATGTTTCAAAACCTATTGGGCTGCGCCAAAAACGCATTTAAACAGTGACGTATATTATCAAAAAGGCAATCTGTGCAAAATTCCACCTATATCAGAGGTGGTAACAGCTATTCGGAATTACAGCTGGAATTACTTTTATGCCAGATCTACGATCGTAACAACACAAGTACCCGGTAGCACAGCGTGCGTGAATATACATAGGTCGGTCGAATCTCCATGTAGGTGAAATATTTTCATCGATAGGAATCATTTCAGGAGGTCAGGGAATAACAAATCATGATAAACAATCTCATACAGGCAGCACTCTCAATTGAAAGTTTTCGAATTTTTGAATTTATGAAATATTATATACATTTAGTGGACATACCATGCAATAAGTCTACCATTCAATTCATAGTCTAAGGAATCATTCATTTTATGAAAACCTACTACATTATATAGCATTGACAATCAACGTATGCTCGAAAGATTGTTGGTTGCGGTTAACGTGTGAGCATAGTTAACACAACAACTAAAATATCATAAGCAGTACTATATTTTCGGCAGTAACCATGACTATAAAATATCATTGCCCCCTCAGGGTAATATAAAATATGGTTGAAATATGGTTGAAGTTACTATACATTTCCCCTTGTGTATGCTTCTGTCTTTGATCATCGATATCTCAGCAACCAATGATCGCACAGGTAACCGCACCCATGTGCGGGTCTACGACGTTCCGAGTACGGCCGACGTTTGGCTGTATCGTGGCAACACGTCGGCTGCCAACGGTCGACGGCCTATGATGAGCCAGCGTTGGCGAAACGTACTAGCCATGATTGGCTATCAGGCGGCGATAGCTCGGCAGTCGACGATCGAAAGGCGACTATGGCGCAGAGTTGCCGAAACCGTTATTCGATCGTCGCTCCGACGGTACGCTTGATAGTTGGCGCAACGCTGGTCAGCACGGTTCATCCGACGCTGGCTAGTCGTCGCCCGGGTGTAGTTGGCGGCAGGGTGTCAGTTCTGCACAGTGCAGTTCGACACCGAGGCAGTTCGCCAGTTCAACTCTCCATTGTGCAATTCGACGAAGCGGGCAGTTCGACACCGAGCCAATTCGACGACCGTAGCAGTTCGACATTTCCCCGACGCTCGCGTATCCCCACTCTTCAGATGCGGGCCGGGCGATTCGCTGCCCTGTGTCAGTTCAACACCGAGTCCTCCCTACC
This sequence comes from Ophion costatus, assembly GCA_951751655.1. Classification (NCBI taxonomy): domain Eukaryota; kingdom Metazoa; phylum Arthropoda; class Insecta; order Hymenoptera; family Ichneumonidae; genus Ophion; species Ophion costatus. Next base: position 42,441,797 of record OX632361.1, read on the forward strand.
CAGCGTAGCGTGCTCAACTTACATTTCCTAGCGGCTGTACTTTTTTCGAATCACCCATACCCGGGAACGAGAAATATACGAGCAAAATGTTTTCGCATGTACCGACTACCCGCTCTGTCAGTTCTCTAGTTTATCGACTGATTTTGAATGGAAATTTCATGAGCGGCATATTCTTATAACTTTATTCTTTAATAATGCCACGAACATATATTTAGTCTCTAAAAATTTTAATTCTTCCATAATTCGGGAAAAAGCGTCATTTTTGAGTACTTGAGAATAACGATAAGCAATACTAAGAGAACTGAAAACTTATATAATAATCGTGTGAAAGAAAAACTGGTGGCCTCGTACAGTTGGACAGTTTTTCGTTGCCGTTGAATATAGGATAATGTTCTTCAAGAGGATGTTTAATTTTGTTCTGAATTTCGTTTCTTGTGGCTCTTGGTTTATTCGTAAAAATCATCGTGCAAAGTCTAAATTTTATAATCAACTTTTTAATCGTCAAAAATATCGCTGAAAAAAGCATATGCAGTTACAAGAAATTAATATCATGACACGATTGGAAATAATATTGTTGTCAATATTCCTCATATATGTTCCTTTCATGACAGATTGAAACGTCCGCATTATTATTATCCATGTTGTTCAAATACTTAATGCCAAAGAACAGTGCATGTCGGATATATTTATTTTTCATTAATGTGTGACATGTCGTTTACTATATATGAAACAATTGAATCATCGTATAACATGAATACGCTGTGTTGAAAAGCGCAGAATCATTAAGGGAGGGGGGGGGGGGGGTGGAAGGTTAATTTGCTATAAAAAAGCATATTTTCGATATTTTTTGTCGACGTACTGTTTATATATATTTATTTATATAATTAGTATAAAATAAAAGGACATTTGAAGAATATTCTGTGAAATTTTCGTTAATAATTGTGCAGAAATGAGCCAGTGACAGGAAATCTTCTCAGAGGCCACAAAAAAAAGTTACATTGCGGTGAACTGCATAACTCACCACTGGATCGCCCGAAAAAAAAATTCAACAAGATCGTATCATTTAATAAGTTTCTTGAGGTAACGCTGTCGAGTTTTTATTTTTATTTTTATTTCTTTTCAATTTTTAGTCAGACTTAGAAGACAAAATAGCGATTTTTCATTTAAAAAATTGGAACCTTTATTATTGCAAAATGAATTAAAATGATTAAAAAAATCGACAGCGTTACCTCAAGAAACTTATCAACTAATACAATCTTCTTGGATTTTTTTTTTCGGGCGTTCCAGTGGTGAGTTATGCAGTTCACCGAAATGTAACTTTTTTTTGTGGCCTCTGAGAAGATTTCCTGTAACTGGCTCATTTCTGCACAATTATTAACGAAAATTTCACAGAACATTCTTCAAATGTCCTTTTATTTTATACTAATTATATAAATAAATATATATAAACAGTACGTCAACAAAAAATATCGAAAATATGCTTTTTTATAGCAAATTAACCTTCCACCCCCCCCCCCCTCCCTTAATGATTCTGCGCTTTTCAACACAGCGTATTCATGTTAACGATGATTCAATTTTTTCATATATAGTAGACGACATGTCACACATCAATGAAAAATAAATATATCCGACATGCACTGTTCTTTGGCATTAAGTATTTGAACAACATGGATAATAATAATGCGGACGGTTCAATCTGTAATGAAAGGAACATATATGAGGAATATTGACAACAATATTATTTCCAATCGTGTCATGGTATTAATTTCTTGTAAATGCATATGCTTTTTTCAGCGATATTTTTGACGATTAAAAAGTTGATTATAAAATTTAGACTTTGCACGATGATTTTTACGAATAAACCAAGAGCCACAAGAAACGAAATTCAGAACAAAATTAAACATCCTCTTGAAGAACATTATCCTATATTCAACGGCAACGAAAAACTGTCCAACTGTACGAGGCCACCAGTTTTTCTTTCACACGATTATTATATAAGTTTTCAGTTCTCTTAGTATTGCTTATCGTTATTCTCAAGTACTCAAAAATGACGCTTTTTCCCGAATTATGGAAGAATTAAAATTTTTAGAGACTAAATATATGTTCGTGGCATTATTAAAGAATAAAGTTATAAGAATATGCCGCTCATGAAATTTCCATTCAAAATCAGTCGATAAACTAGAGAACTGACAGAGCGGGTAGTCGGTACATGCGAAAACATTTTCCTCGTATATTTCTCGTTCCCGGGTATGGGTGATTCGAAAAAAGTACAGCCGCTAGGAAATGTAAGTTGAGCACGCTACGCTGGGTAGGGAGGACTGGGTGTCGAACTGACACAGGGGGCAGCGAATCGCCCGGCCCGCATCTGAAGAGTGGGGATACGCGAGCGTCGGGGAAATGTCGAACTGCTACGGTCGTCGAATTGGCTCGGTGTCGAACTGCCCGCTTCGTCGAATTGCACAATGGAGAGTTGAACTGGCGAACTGCCTCGGTGTCGAACTGCACTGTGCAGAACTGACACCCTGCCGTAGTTGGCCATGTGTGCAGACCCAGAATACAGCCAACCCTTGGCAGTAAGACGGCGTCGAATAAACAGCCGACGATCGGGACGCGACTATGGCTTAGAGTTGGCGAAAGTGTTGTTCGAACGTCGCGCCGACGTTACGATCAGTACTTCGCGCAACGTTGGCTACCACGTTTAATCCGACACTGGGTAATCGTCGCACGGGTGTAGGTGACCATTTTTTGTAGACCTAGAGCTCGACCGATGCTTGACCGTAAACAAAGTCCAGTAGACCGTTGCTACCCGACCTCCACCGTTCGAATTTTCTTTTGAGCTTGCCTGAACAGTATTGTGTAGCGCGCAACCTAAACGGTGTGGATATTCCACAGTGGAATTAATTTAACCAATGGCGGATAAAAATAGGTCTTCGTATAATCGCGTAAAAAAGTTTCGTCGTCTCCATAAAGAGGAAAACGAAGTTAACGCTTCTGCCCACCAATCAACTTCTAACAGCTACACGGAGAGAATTTTTAAGTAATTTTTACTGTGAAATCACAGTCACTCGGTGACAAATGTGCAATTCTTCAGGTTTTTAGGAAATAAATTATAAATTTTCATGGAAATGAATCAAAATTTACTTTTGCGTAACAGAAATTTAACATATTTTCCAGAATTTTTACTGAAATTAATAGTAAAACTTCATTAAACGTAAAGATTACGACAATAAGTTTAAAAAGTGCTAATATAAATGAAATTTTTCAGTGGAACATTGAGAAATTTGCGTGTTTTCCATAAAAATTTAAAAAAGGAAGCCGAAATTTTCCGTGCGTCCACCGGAATTTTACGTTCTTTATAGTAAAATCAGTTAGGGCTAGGTCGCCTGACCGTACGCGTGAGCTCTGTGTGCGAGCGTGCGTATACGTGAACGCAAGCTGCAGAGTGGGCTTGTGCATGACGCAGTATGACGAGCACGAACGACGCCGACCCGCGTTGCTTAGCAACAGCGGTACCGCGCATGCGCATTATAGTACGAAACATCGGCCAAGAAAGCCTCGTGATCTCGTGCAGTCTAACGTGTTCTACGCAGTTGTACGCAAGAAAACAAAGAAACGTGAAAAGAAACTTCGATAAAGGACGTCTACAATGGTACGGAAAGATGATATGCTAAAATAAGTAACAATCAAGAACACAAATGTTCAGAAATACAGTATATAGAGTATTTATTTAATCACAGGGAATTCATTTTTCGCTAGGGATTTTAGAAATTTCAAGTTTGTCCAGGTTATTTTTACTGTAGAAACTTGGAAGTTTTGAGGCAGCCCATTGTTAAAATTCTACACGAGAATGTGTCAAAATTTTTACTGAAAGAAATGTAAAAAATTATGCTACTTGCTTAAATTTTTACACGAATGAAAGCAAAATATTAAAAGCTAGTGTCAATTTTTGACTATGTGCACATTTGTCACCGGTTTCAAATTTTTAATGTAATTTTTACGGAGATTTCACCGTAAAAAATACTTAAAAATTCTCTCCGTGTATGTTTCGGGAGCAGACACGATTGATAGTTCCTTTGGGCCTTCTTCACATTTTTGTTACCATTCTAGCGTTTATAACGTTGTAGGACTGAATATATTAATGACGTTGTAAGACGGAATATATTTATGAAGTTACAAGACTGAATATATTTATAACCTAAGCTAGACACCAGTACGTCAATCACTGACAATAAATTTCTATTAATGCTATGTCTTTTTTCTTTTAAATAGTCAATCTGCTATTCCTTTAAACACCCTCTCGTAAATGTAGTGCCATCGTCGCAAACGACGTAGGGTCGATTGCGCAAACGACGTAGGTTCGATGCCGCAATGGATGTAGGGTCGACGCGGTGATCGACGTAGGATCGATACTGCAGTCAGCGCAGGGCCGACGCAACAATCGGCTCAGGGCCGACGTTGCAATCGACGAAGGGCCAACATCGATTAAATATTGTGGCGCAACGTTTGGGAGGATCGTCGGGCCGACGTTATCATTTGGACGTTTATTAGACCCCAAAACGACGTTGGCGAACAGAGTCGGGCCGACGTCCTAACGCCGGCAAGCGTCGTTGCGCCAACGTAGGCGCGACTCTAAAATCCTACCTGGGTAGAGGGCAGCTTTGGAAGCTTGAATAAATTTCCTACAACACCTTTTTATTGATTTTTAAGGAAGACATTTTTTCACCCCTAACGTTAATTTGAAAAAAGTACAAAAAAATGGCTTTTTTGTGGGTTTTCAATTGATCTACCACTGCCTAACAAATATTGACGGAAATACCAAGGCTTTTCTTTACCTTTTGTTTCAGCTAGCCCTGTGCATATTCGAATCGATCCGCACCAACCCCTTTTTTCGGACCGATTGATCAAAGGTTTACAAAACATATAGAAAAGGAACAAGTGTTCCTGAACATCGTTCAGTCATCATAAATATGAAAAGACCAATGTTTTCCGATTTTTTCCCCCAACTTTGTACGATTTGGTTGTTAAACATGAGAAATAAAATCGAAAAATGTCAACAAAGACGTTTTTGAATTTTTTAAAATTTGTAAAACATTTCATAATTCATCTCATCTTTAATTGTACTAATCAAAAGTTGGAACCCCCAAGCTGTGTTCACTACTCGATCTGAGAACATTTATGCGATTCATTCTCGACATTTTCTGCGAAGGTTCACGAAAAACAGTTATTTTATCTTTCGAGACTCATCTTTTTTTGGCAAAAATTGTCCAAGTTTTGGCAAGCAAAAAAAAATCAATCAAAACTTTTCGTACGCTTCAACGTTATGACAATTTTTCATCATCAGACGCGTGCTCGGTAGGTTCAAACGCAATAAAAAGAGGAGCTATAACTGCTTGCGGTATGCCAGGTAGAAGTATGAGATTTTGAGCAGGAGGGTTACCAGCAGCAAAGGAGCAGCACTAAAATTGATTTAGATGAAACTTTGAGGCTCGTAGTAGGTGGCTCGAGTGTGGCTCAAATGGAGCGAAAATCCTTAAAAATAGGCTGAAAATGTTGACTCGGGTTACTCGAAAGAAATTGGTGGTGGGGCTTACCTTTAGCGCGACTTGGCAATCTATGTCACCGTCTTTGGTGATGTAAGCCGCGGAGCCAGGTGCTTCCGGTATCTCGTCCCCGCCGCCCGTATATGTTATGTTCGAGTCCGTCTGTGATCTCGTGAGACTGGGCTTTCGACTATCGGAGCAGCTCAGCCCGCCGCCGCCGCCGCCGCCGCTCCCGTGTACACTTATCACGTCGAGTTGACTGTCCAACGAGCCCTTGAATTTTCACAAATCGTTTATTTTCGCTCATCCGTGGGAGCCTCGCGAAACGTATTGTAAGTGAAAATAAGGGGTGAAAGATATCGGTGATGACCTGGCGTTTGAGGTAATCGGGCGAAGGCGCCGGGGTGTGCTCGGTGACGGTGATTATCGGATTCGGTGAAGCGTACGATTGACTGTAAAATCTGCTTTGATTTCGTTCGATTCGTGTCTCACCGATGTAATACCTGCCACGAGTCATTTATTCTCAATAAACGAGTACGTAATTTAGCATTCGTCGAAAAGCTATGGTGGCTGTGAAGAGGCACAGTAGTCGGAGACGGGGAGCAACTACCAAGTATACCTCTGTACTCTGTAATCGAAGTTGCCTCTGACCGCGGGGGGAAACTTTGATTCGATACGCCGGGCTCTTGCGCTATCTCTCTTCCACCAACGAACAATACATTACGAACCTTAAGCTCGGCATGCTTTTTCCCTTGATAAGATTCGTCGGATGCTCCTGTATTCTAGATTCGTCCTTGACGTCCGAGATCCTCCAAGAGGTCGAGGCTCGTTTCGTCAGTCGATCGTCACCCGTATCCAGACTCCTGTGACACTCCTGTCACAAACAGCTCCGATTAGCGTATGCCCAACGATACGATTCTTAGGATCATAGTATTTACCCTCTCGTACAGTCGCTTCGGCTCGTCCTGGCCGATTTTTTCCAGCGCCTTGTCGGATTTCGACAAGAGCCTCGTCTCCACGAACGCTTTCAAATCTGCCATTTTCATTCTCTTTTTAGTTTTTTCGCTCCCTCGTGTTGAATCGTTCGGCTCCGCGATCGTATCTCGAGCAGCTACTTTGCTACCGCCGTTGTACGAAAGACCGTCGGAATACGACGCGACGTCTGCGCCGTATTTCCAACAACAACAACAACAACAACAACACCAACAACAAGACATCGTGTAAAAACACAGTTATTTGTCAAACGACGCAACGTAGACGGAAAAAAGAACACGCACCCTCAGCCGCCGCCGCCGCCGCCGCCGCCGTCATCGTGGCAAGTTGTTCGCGCGACTGTTGCTCGATCGATCCATCCACCGATTCCCTCCTATCGTCCCTCTTATTGCACCGAATCTCAGGACTCTGGTATATGGAAACTTGAATCTTCGGTATTGGCAAAGAATTGCTGCGTCTTCGAGTACTCTGTTGTACTGTACATTCCTCGTTGATTTTTCGCAACCTGCAAATCAAACGAAATTTCATCATTTATCTCAAAGGAAGATGAAAAAAAAGGCTCTGCCGCGAGTGCAAAAGTCCCTACCGTCGATAGAGGTATCCAAGAGCCCAGTAGATGCCCTCCTCGCTCCACTGTGAAACAAAGAGACATCTGAGAACGGCGACATCGAGAAAAGTAGCGGCCCTCGCGTCCGTCTCTCGTCCACCAGCTGATTGTACGCTGCTCTCGGCCGGTGAAGCCGCAGCCGCAGCACCACCACCACCACCACCAGTTGCAGTCCCAACAGGACCAGCTACCGCCGCCGCCGCCGCCGCCGCCGCCGCCGCCGCCGCCGCTATCTTATCGAGCCGAGTCTTTTCGCTACTCTTCCTCCTTCCCTTCCTCGATGTTCGCTCTTCTCCGTCCTCCTGCTCCGACTCGCGAGACTCCTCCATCCCCTCGTATCTGCCGCGGCCAACACGAACCTATCAACTTCGGCCTTGGCTATTTCTATTTTTTCTTCTCCGTTATTTCTGTGCGCTCTGTGCGCGCTTACCCCAATTTCACGGTATTCAAACATTTGCCACCGTAAAAATTGTCCAGGCTCGATATCGACGTAACACGCTCGATCGTCAGCGTTGACTTTGACGAGCTTGATTTTCGTCCCATGGCCACATGAAAGATACTCGCCTCACCTGCATATATCGTTAGTACGTCCTTGGCAGAGGATGTTTCGTCGATATCACCGGACGACGAAGGTACGCTCAATATAACCTGAGTCTGTACGCCACCCAAACATCAAACTCGCTTTATTACTTTTCCCTAAAACTATTTTATCTACAATGAGCGACAATTACCACGTGCTGCTGCTGCTGCTGCTGCTGCTGCTGCTGCTGCTGCTGCTGATGCTCGTCTTCGGTGCTTGAACTCTCCTCGGGTATAGTTTCCGGAAAAACCGTGTCTTTCGGTGACGAGACCCAATTCTTATTAAACAAACAACCACACGCCCAAGACACCTTCATTTTACAGTCTTATTTACTAAGGAAGAAAGCAAGAAAAAGGCTGAGGAGACGAACCTCCTCGTCCTGCCTCATATTCTGATCCCCCGTATTTTGGCTCTCCGTGTCCGTCGAATCTTCCGTTTTTCCCCTTTCTGAAAGTAAAAGTTTTCGTTCTCATTTGTATTTGAGAAAGACAAAGATCCCCCTTATTTTTTCCGTAATTTTTTTTCCTATCGCGAATAAACGGCTTATCCGCGATAAGGACAAAATCGGGTGGATGAGTGACTCGTGGCTATGGCTAGAAAGGTACCACACTCGCTCCTCTCTTGAGCGTCTTTCGCGTCTTTCGCCGAATGTGTCCATAGGGCGCGTGGCTTTGGCCTGCAATGCGCGGTAAAACAAGCAGCCTTTGGATGACGAAATTCGCTCATCGCCGACCAAATTTTCACCCCATTCTCCAGTCGAAGATTCGTTTTGAAGTCAATGTCCTTGAGATGATTGCACAACGGTGCAAAGAGATACACGAAAAGCTGAAATCAAATATTAAAAGCTTAACGCTTTACATCCGAGTTGACAAAAATGTTCGATTGTTTTCTTTTTATCGGCTCAGATGATGTATATGCGTCACAAGAATGATATAGAAAATAAATTAGAGGCAAAAAATACACGAAACAGCCTCGACGGTGAAAGTAGCAATTTAAAGTCGTGTAGTCCAATCGTTGTAGAAAACAAAAAAAAATACGTACAGCGATTCAACAACTGCAGACCTATCTACTGTCAAAATGCCGGGTACACGTTTCTTTACATCGGGAGGACGCATAATACGGGCAGTTTTCATCCGATTAACTTCAAGTATTGACTGTAGTACCTTCTGAGATGGATTCTCTGCACAAGATTTTCACCTCTCGAAGGACAATTGACGTTCTATTTTGAAGAAATTGATGCCGATTTTTTAGCGAAAAAAACGAAACTATTTTAACAATCGCGCGTACTTCTGCTGCAAAGCTTACTTCAATGGCGATGTTTTTTTTTTGCTGCTGCCAATTCGAAAAAGTTCAGCGTCTTCTCGTGGAGCGTCTAAAAACGCCAATGTCTCATTGTCAGTGTAGCTACGACCAAGCCCGGCATTTTGCATTTTTTTCATATAGTCCTCCAAACGTCATTTTGTTTGCTTTTTCGGTATTGTCAAGAAAAAAAAAGAAAAAAAAACAAAACAAAAAAAAAACAAAAAGACTCACAGTCACAGCGGGAACGGAGAAAAGATAGTAAAACGGGCCCGAAGTGGTGCCTGTCTGCAAATCGCTTTCGGCGCACTCTTCCGCGGCGTCGAGGATAAACCAGTGTAAAATGTAAAGAAGAGTCGTTTCCATGGGTCCGAGATTCTGGAGGTCCTTCCTGAACAAGCGACAACAAGACGTAAAACACAATTTTGGCGAGAAATCCAAACAACGACGACGACGACGACAACGACGACGAAGCTCGCCCCGCGCGCTTACTTGTTGTGAAGGAGATTCGCTGCCGAGTGTAGAACATAGGGAAGAGCCGTTTGGATCAAACGCCATCGTGGCACCGTGCCCAATATATCCGTCAAAGAGGGCGTCAACTCGTTGTGCAGACTCTGCACCAAAACCTTTTCATACGACTATTGTGCCCGGGGGGATAAACGAGAAAAAGTTGTACTCGCGCCTCACTATCGATAAACGATAGCCTACGGAAGAGTCGGAGCGCGCGGGCTCCTCCATTCGAGCTCCTTTCGCGCCGGGCATTTTTTTCACCCAAAAATCACAACTTTGATCGACTCCATTTATCAACAACATAACATTACGCCACTTGAAGAAACAAAAGGTCATTGGTAACGTTGCAAGGTGTAATATTTTCGGAAGCAAGGATCCACCCAAAGCTCGACGTTGCATTCTTTGCACTCGTATCTTGTTCGTATTCGAGGGAAAAGCATTTCTAAAGAATTTCACGAAGAATTTCCATCGACAAAATTATTGTTTGTGGCCCACCGGTAGGGCGATTCTGTAACTCGGTAGGGGCTTTTTCCATCGTCGATGAGGATATTAACGGCCATTCGCATGGACGATCACATTATAATGGAAGTCTCTCTCATTTACCGTCGCTAGCTAACAATAACGAAAACTGTCGCTATGAGTTACAGAATCGGGCTACAGACACGATTCAATTTATAACGTCGAGATTTTTGTAAAAATTCCCAAGTCGACCGCGAGATTGTGTTATTTTCAGACCAAACGCGTGTGTATATGCGTTTCCCGAAGCGAAAGAGTCAACGATGCCACTATACGTACCGTGCTCGCCTCTTTCATCTCCTGACAAACGTATGAAATAAAATTGTTACGTTCAATATTAGGCGAGATTCTTGAGTTTTCCAATGACGCAGGTAAACATAAAAAAAAAAACAAAGCAAAACACTTACGTGGTGACCGGGTGCGTGTTGACAAAACTTTCGAAGGCGTGAAAAAAAAAACAAACAAATGCATTCAAAAGAGCTTTCTGGGCGTCGTTGAGTTGAGAAAATTCGTACGAATAAAACGTAATTTACCATGCACGAGGCCTCGTGAAGCTTTCCCAGCTTGGCCCGTGTAAAAGGTCTGTAAATAATAGAAAATAAAAAAAAAAAAAAAAAAAAAAAAAAAAAAGACAATACTCGCAAGTTGCAACAACAACGACAAACTCACCGGAGCTGTCGCCAGAGATAAAGTTGCACCGGAATCGGCAAAGCCTGATCCTGCAAGCTAGCGTCGATCGACCGTCGCTTCTCCATCTTGAAGAAATTTCTCGACAGAAGGTTCAATTACGAAGGAGGGAACGTCGAGCGTTCGTTGTCCTCGATCCGCGGGACGCCTCCGATCACTCGCCTTTATCTGAAAAATAGAAATTGCTCGATATGGATGGAAGGGTTATTCGTTCGCGCGAGACGATGCGGCGTCGCAACGGATTGAAAAAAATAAACAAATTAAGAAAGCACAAAGCCCCACGGAAAACGTTAATTGCGGAGAAAGTCACGTTTTTCACACTCGGCCTACTGGCACACTTGCGGATATTTAAGGGGGGCTGTGGGGTGGGGTGGGTCGGGGGATGGGTGTCGGTGCCCCGACCAACACCCGCGTAGGACGAGAGAAAAAAGTGCGCTGATCGTTTCCCGTATCGGCCGTGGACGCGGAGCAAAGGCCGCGCGAGCAGGGTGGAACGTCGACTGAGAGAGGACGCGTCAACGTGTACGTGCTCCTCGCACGGAATGCGCGCGCGATGCGCCCGCGACGTTCATCGATCAGGCCGGGAATCTGCTTGCTGGACCATGCCCGCGTTTCCCTCCGCGAACGGTGCGCCCGCGCAGACACGCGAGCGCCGTGCGCTCCTCGTACCCTCGCCGTTCCGCCGATCTACGACAATACCGCGGATATATCACGGCGTATGGTTTCGCTCCTCGTGAAAATTTATCTTTACGAGCAGACAGGGTTGGGGGCCGCGTTCCAGTTTTTTTTTCTCCCTCCCTGTCCCGCGTATTTACAGCGAAACTGCGGCACGCGTGCCTACCGTTATAGGTATATAACCTTGCAAAATCTACTTCCGGACCGTGCAAATGTCGAATGGCCTGAATAAAAGGCTCTATTGTGCAACGAATCTCGATAAAATCGTCCACCTACGAACTACGCTTCGTCTTGTCCACATGCAGGTCGATTCGTTGTATCGATGAAAAAATCTTTCTCTCAATCGACTTTCCGAACAATTGTACATTTCTTACGCCTGATATCCCAACATTTTCATCATTTATACTGTAATCTCTTCGTTCGATTCTTTCGTTCGTTCTCGAGGAAACGAACAAGAAAACGCGTGCGTGCGTGACTTTTGGCAGGGAAAAATAATTGATTGTCCAATCTCCATACACGCATATGATAGGTACGAGAATGAGTTCTGCCCATACAAATGAAGAAAAATTACAAAATCAAATGCATTTTAATATCAATGTTTTATTATTATGCAGCATGTAAGAAGTAAAAAAATGGTTACAATCTTAACGTTCAATGACGAGTTATTTTAATATCACGCGAATTTGTCAATTGTTCTTCCGTCCGTTATAACCGAATATAAATAAAAGCACACGTTAAAGGCGTATAACACAAATTGCGACAACGGCATAAGGTGTCAAACGCGTTCCGTACAGAAATAATCTATCGCTACGCCCTGAGCGTTACGACTTGCAACGTTCGTTGTCGGAGCAATGAAAAACGATAGTTTCAGTCCATCGTTCTTGGGCAGGTGGGCTCTCTCTTCTTCCATTCACGAGTGGATGAAGAAAAAATATCAAATTTGTGAAATTTTGCGTCTCTCTCTCTCTCTCCCTCTCGCTCGCTCGCTCTTTCGTATCGACGAACAAGAGCGATAAGCTCGATCTGCAATGGATCGAAAGGTCTCGACGCGTAGGATAAGTATTCCGGAATTGGGCGATCGGGTCTCGTTCGCAGCTTGCGTAATTGTTCGAATAAACTCCGGTGGATGTCGTGTCTCGCCTTCGAATATTGATTTTTACGGGTGCTCGACGAGGCTTCAATGGGAGCAGCCTCTCCCTCCATTTTTCGGTCCTTGGATTATATTTCAACGCGCCGGGAGCGCCGATCGATCGCTCATCCTCTTGGAAAAATTGCTGCGATCGTGATCCTTGTGGCGAGGCGGATGAACAAAATACCGATCCGTGCACAAATTTGTCGGTATATATTACGGTATGAAATACGGAAATATTTTATTTTCATTTGAAAAAATCACATTAATATCGTAACATAAAATTCATATTACCATCATATAACGGTACAACGTACGTATATCACAAGTATACATCGGGAATGGTTAAAACAAGGAGCTCCGGAGCATATGAAATTTTTCATTCCTGACCCCTGCATAAATGACTTTTTGGGTTTGTATATATATATATATATTATTTTAAGTTTTAACGGACAACACCACCGTGACGGCTTCGAAAAATCGATTTTTTCAAAACCATCTAGAAAAATCTAAAATACATTTAAGATTAAGATACCGTTGGACCCAGGTAGAAAAAATAATTATTTTCGTTGATATTGAATATTTTGTGGAGCGGTGCAGCGCGGTAATATTTCTGAATATCGCCATAAGCCGCCTCTTCCTGAGGAAGTATTCGAGGCAATTACGCCAGTCTTCGAAAATTTGAGCGGAGACGATTTGCTGCAGCGTTGTTTGGGCGGCTTCACGCAAAACAACAACGAAAGCTACAACAAATCAGTTTGGGCAATAGCCCCCGAGTGTCAGTCCAGGAGCAAAAAAATCGTCGATATTGCAGCTGATATCGCGGTATTATTAATCAATGATGGCCTGAGAAGCCTCATGAAAGTTTTGGAGACGTTGGGGATAACTATCGGCCGAAATTGTTTCAATTTTTGCGTCGAAACCGCCGCAGCGCGGATCGAGCTGGCGGAGCGCTCGCACACAGACGCTGCAAAAGAGGCAAGAAGAGCCTCTACAAGTTCGAGAAAAGATGCTAGGGACAATGTTTTGCTTCTTGAAGGCCAGCTATATGGTGCCGGCATCGCTGATTAGAGGTAAAAAATTTTTTTTCCAATTTATCGCATAAATTCACAAACCTAAAACTTTGAACGCGTTTTTCTCAAAACCACTTTTTTTAGTGCGGCACGCAGCAAAACTCGAGCAATTTTTATCCGATCGACTTCAAATTTGGACTGCATCAATAAAACTAGATTATCTAACGAAGTACATAGGATTTTTTCGATATCTCAATAATAAAAAAATGTATAGCCTATTTTCGACGAGAAATTTTGCTCGAAAATCGTCCTTTAAGTACAAAAGCGTGCCTATTTTCTAAAAATCAATATTTTTTCAAATCCCTGTGTACTTCTCTTCAAAATATTATATTATTAACGAAAACACTCGGTATTTTTTTTCAAATCGACTTTCAAGAGAGTTCTGCTGCGTGCCGCGAACCACTGCAGAGGCAACAGTACCTGACGCGGCAGCTTCCCCAGCGTCACCATGGGGCGTGAAAAATTTGAAAATTTTTTTTTATGTATCTTCAATAAACAACGAACAAAACGAGAAAAAAAATTTCGAATATCTCTTTTTTTCCCAAAAAAAAAAATTCTTGAAAAATGGCAAAAAAACAGGGGGTCACAGTGGTGTTGTCCGTTAAGCGTCGCATGAACCACCAGGCTTACAAGTAGCAATGTGATCTATATACTCTCTCTACCTGTCTCTACCTCTCTCTCTCTCTCTCTCTCTATCCCTCACTCCCTCTCTCCCTCTCTCCCTCTCTCCCTCTCTCCCTCGCTCCCTATAATACAACCTCTATGCCGATGATCTTCAGATCTTTGTCCGTTGTCCCGTCCACAAACTCGAACAAAATATCGTCAATATAAACAAAGAAATCATTTTCATTAGAATATGAACTGAGCTCAACCGGCTCGTGATAAACTCATATAAGACCCAGGCTATAATACTTGGCAGCAGACCATTCATCCGGGCCCTAGAACATTCCTCTTTGCCTAGCATTCTCAATGGTAGAGCCGTTATCAAGTTCAGCTCTGCGGTTAAAATACTGGGAGTCTGGGTGGATGATGTCCTTTGCTGGAAGGAGCAAGCAATCAGCGTTGCAAAAAACTCGAACTCACGACTGTACCAGTTAAAAACGTGCCGCAACTTCCGTCCACGGCAATTACGTGTCAAGCTTGTCAGTGTACTCGTCATACCACTTTACGATTATTGTTGCACCGTCATCTTTGGCATATCAGACGAATATAATTCCCAAAGTGGCGCTAAATTCATGTGCGCGCTTCATCTTCGACGTACGGTGGGATCAGTACATCACTCCCTACTGGACAAGGTTAAAATGGCCAACCCTAGAAAATAGACGCAAATATTATACCTTAAGTCTACTGCACCGGGTCTTAAACACAGGCAGACCAGCCTACCTTAGAGAATTGTTCACCCTCAACCATCCTGGAGATGGAGAAGGAATGGTCCTCTGTGAACGGGCCCAATTTCTCTCAATCCCACATTTTCGCACGGAATATATGAGATACTTATTTCGTATTTCCGCTGCCTACTTACTAAGAACTTTTCCTTTGCACTACATAGTCTAACCACCTTTTGTGACCTTATACGAACTGCTCTTACGAACATAGTCCTTCCCAGCAACTGAGGACATTACGCAAGAATCTAGAATTATATTTTATTGTACATCTGCTATATAGGCCGCCCTCCTCTTACTGACTCTTTATTAAAACGCGTTTATATTTTTTACTCTTCGCTCACTGCGTATTACAGTTAGTTTTTAAGAACAAACCTTTTAATATTTATAAGTCTTTAAGTCTTTATGTTATCATTTCATTCTCAATTATCATCTCAAGGTTATCTCTATGTTTAACTTGACTTATATAGAATCACCTCACTGCTTGTATTAACTAGTCTTTCTTAGGTCATAAGGTAATTTGTACTCTTCTCTGTACCGACTAGAGAGAAGAATGATAGTGGAGTGTCAGAGGACGAAATAGTCCTAGTGCACTAATAAAATCTAATCTAAACTAATCTAATCCCTCTCTCCGTCTCTCCCTCTCCCCCCCCCCCCCCCCCCCCTCTCTATAAAAGGGGTCCCACTGGGCGAAAGTGAGATAGGGAGTATAGATTTTGAAATATTGGAGTACGGCTGACAATTTTAATGAATATTATATAAAAAGTGTAAAAGATATATTGAGCTCAATAGGAACGGAAATGAATGACAGTCCAAATGGATATAAAATAGCATTGGGAGATGAAATGGATAAAAACAAAATAATGGAAAACTTTACGATTATTAATGTAACCGACTTGGAGAAAGTGGTTATGGAACTCCCGAATAAAAAGGTAACGGCGGAAGGGATATCGAGTAAAATATTAAAACTGGCATTCAGAGCAATACAAATGGAATTTCTTGACGTAATAAATGGATCGCTAAGGGAGGGCTGTTGCCCTGAGAGCTGGAAAACATCCACCATCATACCGGTCCCTAAGGTAACCAAAGCTCAAAAAGCTAGCCAATTTAGGCCAATTAATATGCTGCCCTTGTATGAAAAGGTACTGGAAATAATAATAAAAGAACAAATTGAAAAACACTTCGAATCACAAAATATCATAACAGAACACCAGTCAGGTTTTAGGGAGGGTTATTCATGTGAAACGGCGATCCAAAGCGTTATGGACGAATGGAAGGTGTATATAAGTGAGGGGAAGCTGGTTGGTGTAATATTCATGAACCTAAAGCGAGCGTTTGAGACAGTGGATAGAGAGATATTGTTACAAAAATTATACCAGTATGGAATAAGAGGTAAGGTGGTAGGTTGGCTCCGATCGTATCTAAGCAATAGGAAACAAAGGAAACAAACCCCCAAATAAAGCCCTGCATCCCGATGTTTAGGCAAACTTGGATTTAGCACCCGCGACACTTACAGAACCACCTGTCAAAGAACTTGCCTTCTTCCAATCTTTTCCGATCACGGGATTTTCAGTGACAGCACGACTGTACTAGATGTCATCAGATTTTCGATCAGTAACGCGTTTTTTCACGTGGCGTCGATTAGTCAAATTTTAAAAAATGACAGGAAAAACCCCATCTCGCAATTAGTGTACAGATTGTTGTGAAAATTTGTGACTGAGAATTTTCAATAGCTACGAATTTAATCGCTACTTGTAAGATTCAAAACGAAAAACGTTTTGCGCGCATGCATAGATAATAGTAAGGAGTGTAGGGAGTAGCTGTCATTGAGAAAACCCCCGCCCCAGTTCTTGTGGTTTGCAGTGTCAATAAAATTGTTAGTGACTCGGGTGAACTATCCATGCATCAATTGTATATCACATGCGCCCCACGATTTTCGTTAAAATCTTACAAGTACTTTCATAGCTATTAAAAATTCACAATCACAAATTTTCCGAACAATCTGTATGCGGTTATAAGTGATCTGTATGGGGCTATGAAAAATCATTTTATACTTTTTAATCCGTTTTAAAGACGTGGTTTGAACATTTTTTTTGTTCATATAATTTTTTTTACCCATCCATTTTGTAAATATATCTAGATATTTCGGTTGAGAAAATTCAACGTACAAAATGCGATGGGACCGATCGAATATCGTATCCGATTTTGATCAATAACGTGGCAATTATTTTGGATTGAAAGTGGATTCGTGCATGGAATGTCAATGAGCAATGCCGATCAGAATCCAACGTACAAGTCTCACGTTTTGGTATCGCGAAGGATAAGGCTAAGTATTGAAATCCAATTGGATCCCTGCGTTAATTTTTGCACGGCGAGCTTTCGATTGAAAAACAAAAGGGAAAAAAGAAAAAAACGAAGAAAAAAAAACCATAGAGTCAAATGGCGCACGAGTGCCCGTCATCGAGTGGCAAAAACAACCTTCGCCGAAAACACAAAACAATTGCCGCACGATCGATCGTTTTCTGTCATACGTCACGTTAACAAGTCTGAATCGAGAGAAAAATTTCGTTACGACTGTAACGGGGATTATCCATCGAGTTGACGCGGGCGCGATGGACACGGTAGCTGCCAGCTTCGACGACCTCGGTAATACGACTCGTACGCGTATTCAAAGCCGTGATTTTTAATGCGAACCATCTTCTTTCGAAGTTTATCCAGACTGCGCAGACTGCGCCCTAGCGAAAAATCACACCGACGAGATAACGAAAAAAAATGGTCGCCTCGAGACGCGAGCAAATCGTCCAAATACCGAAAAAAATCTGTCCAAGGAAATTCGTAAGTTGGTCGAGGGTTTCGGGAATGACGTACGAATAGGTGACTCGAGCCCGATGAACGGTCCGCTCGAGCGGCGCATTAAGATAGCGGTTGGGCAAGGGGGTGACGATGCCGCCGCCGCCGCCGCCGCCGCCGCCGCCTCTCGCCGAGTAGTCGCCGAGGCGAGCAGCAGCCTCCCCGATGAACAAACTATAATCGAGAGCCACAGCTGCCGTCTTTCGGTAGTAAGGAGCGCAAGAGAGCCAGCTCTTGTCGCCCTGCTGTTGTACACTATTCAATTTTCAAGAACGCTCCTCGCCCTGTTCACCAGGTGATAACGCACGATCCGGACGAGTCTTTGACCGCAAAAGTTGCGCAAATGTCGAATCGTGTGGATGAATATGTCGTAACGAGGGGTCAACGACTCGAGCAGCAAATATCCAAACTCCGCTCAAGCCGTTTCTTGCATCGCGTTGCGGGGGATCGGAAAAACGTCCTCGCTGAATTATCCTCGCCAACGGCCTGGAAGGAAAACGTGGAAAACGAGGAAAACGAGGAGAGACTCGTCGGAACGATCGAGCCAATAACGGGCAGCACCGTCGATGAAGCGCCTCCGCCTCCGCCTCCGTCGCCGCCGCCGCCGCCGCCGCCGCCGCCGCCGCCGCCGCTCGACCCTCATCTCATCTCCGAGATCAGCGAGAAATCTGCCAAGCCAAACAACAAAGAAAATCATAGTCTACGAAGAAAATTAGCAAGATTCTTTACGCCGATGTTGAAACGTCCCAAAGATTGATACGCCGACCAATCTTCCCCCTTTCCATTAAAATTTTTCACGTCTCGTTCATTGATCGTTACGCGATCATTCGTGCGACGATTGCCTTTTCATTGAAAAATACCGAATAAGGCTACCGGTACTGGTGAAAAATCTTTCATCACTTTGGACAATTGCCGCAATATTATTTCACGACGATATAATTCATTCGATCATTCCTTATTTTACGAAAATTCTATATAGCTCTAGATCATGATATGTATATGTAATTTCAAGAAAGATAAGCAATTATCCGAAAGGATGGACAACTTTTCATCAGCACTGTATATGTATACTTCACGAATATTTATTGCCACGGGATCAGAATTTTTGGGCCGTCGCGACGACTATCGTATCGCGGTGGCTCGCACACGCGTACAACACTCGCGTATCGCGTGGTAAACTTCCGACCCCGTAAGCCGAAGATCGTACTCGCGATTGTTCCGCAATGACGCTTCGACGTATATACGCGCCCATAGGAGCAACCGAAATATCATCCGCCGTCACTCGAAATTCTTCTCTCGATTACAGAAATAATAACGCGAGCAGAGAGAAGGGGTAAAGGGAGGGAGGGAGGGAGGGAGGGTGGCTGGGGCCATGAGGGAGTACCGCGAGGGGGCGAATCACGTGCGCGATGACGAAACTCGATACGAATTTTTTCCGACTTTTATGAAGGAACGAGGGAAAAAAAGCGTTTTTCGAGAGGTTGCGCGTACGGAAGCGGCAGCATCTCCCGCGACTGGACCGCGTGATTTTTGGTAAAACTCGTCAAGCCGCGACACCTCACCGCCCTTCCCGCGTCACGGACGAGCCAAAGGCTCGCGTGTATTTTCAAGACGCGAAAGGAGCATCACCCAGGCGGCTGCTGCTGCAACGGGCCGCTCGCTCGTCGGAAAAATAAGAAAGGTTCGAAATCGGAAAATGTCGGAGCGCGCGCCCGAGCGGGAGAGAGAGAGAGAGAGAGAGAGAGAGAGCCATCACCGCGGCTGCGCAACCCAGAGAAAGATCTGGCAACCCTGACACTAAAATAAAATTGCCGAAAACCAATTACCGTAGTGCACGAAAGCTCGAGCATCCGACGAAGGTCCTCAAGCTGTTTTTGGAACGCAACGTTGCCACGAATCCGACCACCCCCCGCCGCCACGTTTCTCTCTTACCTCCTACTCTTTTATTCCCCCGTCGTTCCACCCGTTTTCTCGGGTTCCCCATGATCGCAGCGCCCTCTGCCGTAATAAAATGAATGTGCTTGGTATCCACTGGTCGCATTTCTGGTTCAAACGCGGTTCGGTCAACATCTAGAATCCATCAACGCGCATACCCAATAGCAATGGTGAGTAGCGAGCTTTTTTCCATCCTCTCGAGAGCGCTATTGCGTTTATCATCGAATCGAAGTGCGGCGCGCATCTTTTTCACCGTCTTTTGCTATATCCAACAACCAAAGAAACTCTGTATATGACGATGATTTTTATTTCATTGAATCCTTTCAGGCGGATCTTACCCCGAGGGAGATCGAGAGTGAGTAAAAATACCGCATCAAGTTGTAATTGTGCGTTAAATATCGAGGGAAGGAAACAGTGCGCGCGGCGATTTGTCGTATGGAGCGCGAGAGATTTACATATCGCGTAACGCGCTTCGAGCGAGTCACGGCATTTCTCCTTTATTATTAAAAATTGTCAAAGAAACAACGACGCTTCATTGACTAAGTAATTCGACGAAAAAGCGTCAAAATGATAGCAAACGAGCATATCTCAGAGATAAGTTGCATAATCGCGTTTGTGGGTGATGGGCGAGAGTCGTCAAAGGTGGTAACGACGGCGGCTGCTGCTGTTGCTGCCGCTGCTGCTGCCGCTGCTGCTGCCGCTGCTGCTGCTGCTTCGTGCACCGGTGTCAAAAATACTTTCGTCTCTGCTCTTATATGGCTCGGTAGGGGTAATCTGACCCAGTGCTCGAGGAAAGCGGAGGAGCTCGCTCTCGTCGAAACCGCGATGGATTCAAAAATAGAAGTGTACTATTTTTGAACCGTATGGCGCGCGCATCTATACGTTTATACTTGTTTATACGCGGAACGCGCCGTTAGCCCTCGTTCGCGGAAGAATGAGAAAGCGGTGGCGGGGGGGGGGGGGGGGGGGGGGTGGTGAAGGACTGCCCTCGTTACGCCACTCGGTCACCCACGCGTTTCGCGGCTGTTTCAAACTTCCGAAAGCTGTGACCATGTTTGGGAATTGAAGGAGTTAGCTTAGGAAAACGGTATCTCCGAAAGCTGTCGAATGTTTTGTTTTTTCTTCTTTTTCGAAAATGTAGACTCTCGCTCACGTTGCTCGAAAATTCAAAGCCACATTATTCACAAGTGGCAACTGATGACGATTGATTTTTTTAAATTCGCGTCGCAAGCCCTTCGATTTCGTCTTTGAAGGAATAAAAGGAAAAATCGAGAAAAGGCGGTGTTTGTTTGGGTTTGCGAAAGCTGACACATCGCACGTATATGACACGCAGAGTGCGAGTTCGCGTTCTCCATTTACGACGCTGACGGCACGAACGTGATCGACGCGGTTGATCTCGGCAACGTACTCCGGGCCCTGAACCTCAATCCGACGAACGCGACGATCGAAAAATTGGGAGGTACACAAAAACGAGGTGACAAGAAGCTGACGGTCGAGGAATTTCTGCCGATTTACAGTCAACTGAAGAACGAGGATAAGGATTCAGGCACCTACGAGGACTTCCTCGAGTGTCTCAAACTCTACGACAAAGCCGAGAACGGTATGATGCTAGGCGCTGAACTCTCCAACATGCTCCTGACGGTCGGTAAGTCGCTAAGAGAAGAGCAACCTAATACTTTCCCCACACTCGCTGCTACCGTCTTCTGGGATTCAAGCGTTATTCTCTTTGCACACAGGCGAAAAACTCGAAGACGCCGACGTCAACTACATACTCGGAGAGTGCATGGACCCCGAGGACGAGGACGGTTTCATCCCCTATGCCCGTAAGTTTTCCTTCTCCGGAGAAAGCACCGAGCTCTGCAATCATTTCATAGACGGTATCTAACGTTTTTGCCAGTTGAAGTTATCGTGCAACGGACCCCCTTCCTTCTTCTCGTCTCACGGTAGATCGCAAAGGCACACATTTGCCATCGTAACGTTGCCACCGGCACGTTTTTTTTCTTTCTTTGTTTTCCCCCGTTGGCCCACCACACCCCGTATAGTATCTTTTGACAGCTCAGTATCCCAGTAGTTAATGATAACAATGGGAAGAAAAAGAACAAAAAACTCTCTAGCGAAACCGCTCACAGAGAGAGAACACACCGGGCGGAAAGGATTTTCGCGTTGAGGCGCCCGCGAACAACCCCCTCTTAGAGGCTCTCTCTCTCTCTCTCTCTCTCTCTCTCTCTCTCTCTCTCTCTATTCCCGACCAAACCCTATGTGTCCGGTATTTGTCATTCTTTGTTTTTACAGCCTTCTTGAAGAAACTTCTTCAGGTATAGATTACGAGAAGACGCAAACAGCCACATCGAAGATGACTCTATCGTGAGTAACTCCCGTAGAACGGTACCCTCTCTCGCGTTCTCTCTTTTTTTTCGCCTATAACGCTTGTATCTCCTAACGATGCTTTTTCCGCGTGTCTTTTTCTTTTCCTCATCTCGCGTCCCCTCATAAATTTCCTCGCAGCCAGCTTGTCGTCGACTGCGACTTTTCCAGCGGCATCTCCTGGGATCGTCTCATCGTTGCGCCAGCGGATCTTCACTTTGAACGATCGTCGTTGCCTCTGCCACTCGCCAGCACATTAATATTTTTTTGCCTCTTCTTTTCTCGCTGCGTTTGCGTTCTGCGTCTCTGTTTGCGACGGTGCTCTCTCGCTCGAAACAAAATTTATCATTCGGTATTTTCGTTAAATTTTGTTTTGAACTCGGAAGAGGAATAGCCGAGGATCGCGAGTCGCTGGCGCGCGCTCGCGACAGAGCCGCAAACGTTTGCCAACAAACGAGATATACACAACACACACCTACATATATATGGGATATGCGTCGCCATTTTAGCTACCCCGTGACCTCGACCATTTTTAATTTTTCTGATTTATTATTACTGAAAATTTTTTTTTCTAAAATTGTATCTCATGGAAGGAATATCCACACCAAGTTTTTAAATCCTTATCTCTCCTCTTATTGGAGTCCATCTCCAAAAAATGTCGGGTTCAGAAGTTTTGGAACAGCTTAAACGCTGATAACTCCTGAACTTATTGAAATATCGACAAATCGAACTGAGTGATCTTTTTTCTCATTTTCAAGCATATTTTTATTTAATAAAATGAAAAAAATAAGCAATCATCAATGTCAACGTTTTTTTTGCTTCTAAGTTGAAAACTATTTTTTTAAAAGATGATCGCCTTTTTTTATTTTTTCAGAAAAGTCTCTAAAATAGAGTGACCCATTCTAGTCTCATTCATTCTAGTCTCATCGTGGGCCCATTTTTCCTCCTATTTTTTTTTTCGAATTAATCATATTTTTTAGACGATTTTTATCATTTTCATGTCCAATAATGCCATCAATGATTTTGTGATTTCCAATTCGGCTTCGATTGCCCTGAAACGGTTTTTTTTTTAATTTTTGCTGAATTTAACGAGAAAAAGAAATCCATTCGATATCACGCTTTTTTGCATTAATTCAGTACAAATGAAAAATAAACCGTTTCTTGCCTGTCGAGGCCGAATCGGAAATCACAAAATCATCAATAGCATTATTGAACGTTAGAATGATAAAAATCGTTTAAATAAAATATGATTAATTCGAAAAAGATTAGACGGAAGAACGGGCCCATGATGAGACTAGTATTAAAAATCATCGAATGGGTCATTCTATTTTAGAGATTAAAAAAAAAACCTAAAAGAGCAATCATTCTTAAAAACAATACTTTTCACTTTGGAAGGAACAAAGCACTGACATTGATTATTAATAATTGTTTTCTTTTTTTGTGACGAAAGTATGCTTCGAAATGAAAAAAAAAATATATAGTGCCATTTGTCGACGTCTCAGTAACTTCAGGAGTTAGCGTTTAAGCGTTTCCGATACATCTGAAATCGACATTTTTTGGAAAATTCCAACTCGTCAAAGAGAAGAGATAACAATCTAAAAATTGGTGTCGATATTTCTTTCATGGGCTACAATTTTACAGAAAACATTTTTTTTTTTAATAAAAGATCAGGAAAACCAAGACTGGTCGGGATCACGGGCTAGTTGAAATTGCGTGGAATATGCCATTTACACTGCCGCACAAAACTTTGCGTATACCAGTCGATATTTCTCGCCACACTAAAAGTTACAGAGCTTCGTCAAAAAAAAAAAAAAGATAACTACATTTACCGAGCGGCGTTTTGAAATAAACAAATTCCGCTGTTGTGTTTTTTGGAAATATTGTTATGATTTTTGGCAACCCGTTACGGGCTTTCATGGGAGAATTTTTTTGTCATGTTTATCCATGATAAACTTGAACGGGGGGTAGAAGGAGCTCCATTTTCGTTTGTTTTTTATTTTTAAGTTTCGTACGTTTTTTTTTGGCAAAGTTATTTCATTTTTGACTAAAAAAAGCCAAGAACCATACGGTTTAAGAGGAAATGTCAAAGACGCAAAAGGTCACATAAGTTTATACTGAATAGCCCGGAATGTTTTGATAATGTTTCTTTGAGATTTTTTATTTTCACTATTTTCTCTTGAAACTCTGCTGAGTAGGATTGCTCAACTCGAAAAGTATGGCGTTTGCAAGAAAATGTCAAGAGGAGAAACTTTTTCAATATTCGATTTGAAATTTGGTAAAAAAATTTCAGAATTTTTTTCTGATATTTTTTTGGCCGAATCGTCGGCCAACTTGTTCGGAGAATCGTCCGAACAAGTTATTGCGGTATCTTAAAAACTATTGAGTTGGAGACAAAACATCGAGATGAGGAAATGTTACCGTGTTTCGTTTTGAGTACGTTGACATTTTTCATTTTTTTTTTTACAATGTTTCAAAAGCACCTAGACGACCTGAAAAAAAAACATTGTCAAAAAAATGTTGTAAAAAATCTGAAAAAATGTCAACGTATTCAAAACGGAACATTGCAATCTTTTCCCTCTCGATATTTTGTCTCTAACTCAATAGTTTTCGAAATACACGAATCAATTGTTCGAGCAATTCTCCGAGGTACGGCCGTAAAAAACTTCCGAAAAAATTTAAGCGAATTTAAAAAGTTTTTCCTCTTGATATTTTGTAATAAATGCCATACTTTTCGAGTTGAGCCATCCTACTTAGCAGTTTCGAGCCGAAATAGTCAAAAATAATTGCAGAGAAAAATTTTGAAAAAAATTCCAGGCCGTCCACTATAACCTTACGCAACTTTTTACATCTTTGACATTTCCACTTAACCCTATAGTTCTTGAGTTACGTTGCATTTTCCAAAATTTGTCTTCTTTAGCCGAAAATCAAATAACTGCGAAAAGAAATAGTACGAAACTTGTTAATAAACAAAAATGGAGCTCCTGCTGCCCTGTTCAAGCTTATCATGAATAAACACGACAAAAAAATTATTCACAAGCCGAATGCTCAACCGTCGAAGAATAGCCGAAGAACAGTCACGTACAAAAGTGCGTACTAGATCGAAAAAATAAACAATCACACAAAACAAAACTCATACAAAAAATCACACAAAAAAAACAAAATCATTTCAAAAAGAGCTCAACAAAGCTAAATTTGTTCCCATTAAAACGCTCTTCGATAAATTCGGTTATCTTTTTTTTTTGACGCAGCTATATGTAACTTTCAGTGCGACAGGAAATATCGACTGGTGTATCCCAACTATTGAGCGGCAGTGTATATATTAGGACGTTGAATAAGTTGTCGCTTTTTTTCAACAGATGGCTTGGAATGGAATCTCAAGCTTGAAATTCAGTGGATGTCATTTCGCCCAAGAGTAAACAATTTTTTTTTCACGGTATAAAACATCAAAAATTTAGTGCCAACATGATAATATTGGCGAAGAATTTTATTGCACTTCTTTATTAACAATTAATGAGAAGACTGCATCTGAAGCACGCAAAATTTTTTTTGAGACTCACAAAGACCATGCTCTGTCGGAAACACCATGCAGAGATTGGTTTAAACGCTTTAAGAAATAATAATTTTGATGTGTCGAATTAGAGGCATTACTTCATGAAGACCCATGTCAGACGCTAGCTAAACTTACTGAATCATTAGAAGTCGATCACACAACAGTTTCGAAATGTTTGACAGCATTAGGAACGATTTTAAAAAAACAAAGCATTAACTTTCACGGAAAAACAGCGAGAACGTGTTCGACATGCCTACGCACACACACGCGCGCGCGCGCGCGCACACACACGCACGCACACCCACACACGAACACGCACACACACACACACAGGCGCACACACACAGAGATACACACACACACACACGCACACACACGCACACACACGCACACACACACACACACACACACACACACACACACACACGCACACACACATTGGAAATGAATATATCGCGATTGCTCAAAACGACCAAGGTTTCGAGGATGGACAAAGTTGACCCCCGTTGGTAATTGTTCTCTTTTTGTTTTTAAATGTGTTTGCAACAGCTTTCCTTCGCCGGTTGTGCAACAAGACCGAAGACTAGATACGAGGGACGACCGAGACCGTCCGGACGACTGAGCAACGAGCGTCGCGAGCAACAACCTTCGCTCGAACCGCGGCGGTGACGGAGACGACGATGGCGGCAACGGCGGCGGCGGCGGCGGCGGCGGCAGCGGCAGCGGCGGCGGTACCAAAGTTAAATTTCCATTGCTCGCGGACAATTGTTATTTAAAAAGAAAATAATAGCGAAATTGTCGATGCCGTGCGCGCATGCGCGCCTGCGCCTGAGCACGGGAAACTTGGCATCTCTCGTCTCTCTTATTCCCTCCTCTCGTTCGTACGCGGTAAACGTACGAACCTCGGAACGAATTTTGCCTTATTTTATTGTCCATAATTGTACGTTTCATAATATATACTACGAAATAAAACTACTACCGCTATCGTAACTCGAAGAAAAGGGCACACTTTGAATGTTTATCACCGCGCCGCAAGTGCTAAAACACTCGTATCTTCCTTTTTTTATTCACGCAACAGAGGTTACTTTTGCAAAGGTGGATAAGAGCGCGCCGCCGAGGATCGATGGTCGATCTCAAGAGAGAGAGAGAGAGAGAGAGACTCTCGCTTCTTTGGAACTTTTTCCCTTGTTCGTCCGTGGTGACTCTATACTACGCGAATGAGACGCGCGCAGAGTCGTACGGTCGAGTCCCGCGAGTTCCACGAGAGCGCCGTTGGGCGTCGCGACGGTATCGCGCGCAAGCTGCCAAATCGAGAGAGATGCTTTCAAACGCGTCCGAGCCACGATCCGAGCAGTGTCGCGCGCGCGCGCTATCTCTCTCTCTCTCTCTCTTGACTCGCTACTTAAGCCTTGCGTTTGTCAAGTTTGTTTCGAAGGCAAAAGCGTTCCATCGACGGTCGGCCGGTTCTTTGCGTTTTTGCAGAAACGCTCGGTCGCAGTACCGCGACGGAGGAGGCACCGCCCGCAGATAGCTCAAAAAACAATATGAACGCTACGCGATTAGGTGAGTTTTTTCCGTGTATATATATCTCACTTTCCATCGCTCGGGAAGGGAAGTTTTCGCGCGCCGACGACTGAAGAAAATAGGCGCGTCGACGACTGAAGAAAATAGACACGCGCGTCTCATATCGGCCGCGGATTCAAACAGGTGTCGCGATCAGCCTGTATCTCACGTAGCGCGATGTTTTTTCTTTTTTTTTTTTTCGTACGACCTTGCAGACGCAACTCTTCGTTGAGCTGTGCGTGCGCGACAACTCGACAGTATTTTTTATAACGAAAGGGCTACCGCAACGCTTGATTCTCCGTCGAATCTGGACAGGTATAAACGAGCCAAGCCGAGCTTGCCAGCCTCCTAGGAGACCGAGGCCCAACGCGCGCCCCCAATTGGATAATTGGCCGCTATACGCGCTGCGGCCACCGAGTGGACGCGACCGCGGTGCGTGGGTCGAGACTAATTACAAAATTGCGTCGATAAAATTCAATTTATCGGGGCTATCGAAGACTGAGAGAGGAGCGAGCGGCCACTCAAAACAACGACGAAAACAAAATAGCCCATCTCACTTACTCTTTCGCTCTCTTGCCTTTTCTGGGATGCGATACGATCGCGACACAACACGAGCTCGTTTCTCGTTACGCGCGTATCTACAATGTCGGAAAAGAAAAAGGCGAGGAGACAGCCTCGCGCGATCTCGCGTATATATTCCTCGTGCGGATAGGCTAATTCTAGTGGACTCGACGACACTCGGTTAAAGCCGGCCAAACAACCAATCCTCCTCCTCCGTATTACTCGTGATACTTGTTGCTCGATATGCGATAACAGGAGATAGGTTATGCGCTCAATGTCGGGCGTGTACGATCGAAATTTTCGCATTCGCGAGAGAACACGTCTACCTTCTTCTTCTTCTGATTAATTAGAACCAACATCCCGTTCGTGACGTCACTTTGCGCGGCTACTCGAATCTCTGCTCGCTGCCCCGCATCGCTCACTCTCTCTCTCTCTCTCTCTCTTTCTCTTTTCCTCCCGCTCGAGTTACGCAATGACTGCTCCCGCGTTACGCGTGTGTAGCAACGTACGTGGGAGACCTTGCCACTTTGTCATCGTTGCTCGTGCAAAAAGAATTCAATACTCGTATCTCTCTCCCTCTCTCTCTCTCTCTCTCTCTCTCGCTCTCTCTCGCTCACCCTCTCTCTTTTTTTTGTACCTTATCTTGCGTTTTACATTATAGAAAATCCTACAAATTACTGTACCTTCGTCTGTACGATTTTTTGGATTATTGACTAAGACAAATTTGCCCGATAGTATTCTAGGGCATAATAAATTAAATCAATCAATCAATCAATCAATCAATCTCTCTCTCTCTCTGTCTCTGTCTCTGTCTCTCTCTCTCTCTCTCTCTCTGTCTCTCTCTCTCTCTCTCTCTCTCTGTCTCTCTGTCTCTCTCTCTCTCTCTCTCTCTCTCTCTCTCTCTCTCTCTCTCTCTCTCTCTCTCTCTCTCTCTCTCTCTCTCTCTCTCTCTGTCTCTGTCTCTGTCTCTCTCTGTCTCTCTCTCTCTCTCTCTCTCTCTCTCTCTCTCTCTCTCTCTCTCTCTCTCTCTCTCTCTCTCTCTCTCTCTCTCTCTCTCTCTCTCTCTCTCTCTCCCTCTCTCTCTCTCTCTCTCTCTCTCTCTCTCTCTCTCTCTCTCTCTCTCTCTCGCTCTCGCTCTCGCTCTCGCTCTCTGTCCGCTGTCGCTGTCCCCTCGTATCCCTGTCTCGGAGCCGATCCAACAGGCCGACGGGAACGCGAGCGCGCGGGCCGTATCTCGTTGAAGTCGGCGACTCTGCGGAATTTTCATTTTCCCCGGATCCGGACAATCTTTTCACCTTGTAATATTTAGCCGACAGTGCGCCGTACAAATTTTCATTTGCAACGAGCACATGCGAGGCGACTTTTTAACTTGAAACAATCGCTTCCGGACAGAACTTGGATGCAAGGATCAAAGTCATCGGTATAGCTGTGTGGCGTCTGCGTTTCCTCAAATTAGTTGTTCCAATTTTCACGCCAGACTATAAGTTGAGGATCTTTCGAGTGCAAAAAAAAGTTTTTTTTTTTTCAATCGCACAAATTTTGCTCGGAACATTGGCTGTGATAATAACTCAAATGTTTTTATGTATTTTTATTGCAGATCAACGATCTGAATTTGTAAAAACGCTTTCGATAAAGATGAAAATTAAAAGAATTATAAATGAAATTCAAAATCGTTGCGTTCGAAGGATGCAAAGTTGAACGTCGTGCGACTATGTGCGCCGAGGACGAGGGGCCCGGAAGAGGTCGGATACCACTCAAACACGCGCTCATTTCCATTGACCGCGTACTCGGGTCCAAATTTTGCAGGGAACGGAGACTCTTTTCACTCCGGCAACCCGCGAGTGATGGCATGATTCTTCTCTAAAGAGGCTCGTTAAATATGGTATTGAAGTTTGCCTTACTGGGATGCAACGATAATTTTTTTTTCTCGTCTTGCCCAATTTCTTTTGGGCACATGGTACAAAACTTACGGAAACATTTTTTTAAATCCCTATCAGGGTTCCATTACCTAAGCTTGGCAAAAAGGGTTTAGACATTAATAAAACCGAAGAAACGGAGAAATTAAAAAGAACTTTCGTTGTATTCCAACGATGCAAACTTCAACACCATCGCTAAATTCGAACGATAGAAACACCAAAAAATTATTTGATTCGTGCGTACCTTGATAGTCGAGTACGGATGAAAAATTGTTGGCGTCAATCTAACTGAATCTCGCGATAAATCTTGCCGAAACAGCGAAGAAGGAATGATGCGTGGAAAATTTTCAGCAGCTCGAAAAGACCAGGATCTTGCGAGGGGGAGGGAGACGGAGAGCAAGGGAGAGAAAGAGAGAGGGAGAGGGAGAGAAAGAGAGAGCAAAATCGATTTGAAAAAAATCAAACAAAAGCCGAGCGGTTGGAGCATCTCGGAGAGTTGGATGAAAATATTGTGGAAACTCTTCAATCGCGATTTGTATGTAGAAATGTCGCAAGAGAAGCTTTGGCCGCTGAGGTGGGCTGCTCGACCCGCTTATTCCGTCTCAGATTAAAAATCAACGCGCTCGCCATTGACCGAGTTTTCAAAGCTAGTTTTTCTTCCGTTTGCTCTTACAATCGGTTGCCCGTGCACGGGCTCGTTTCTCGGACCGCAATATCGCCTTATTGTTTCTCGATTGAGGATCCTTCTCCTCTTGGTACTCTCGCGCCGACCGTCTTACTTTTTTGAGCATCGAAAAGCGAAAACGCCTCGCCGATCTTTTTGAGGGGAAGAAAAAATTCGTCGCTGTATCGCGTATCTGTACGGCGGAGGAGAAGGATAGATTTTTCGCGTTCTACGCTTGATGGAGGACGCGGCGGTGGCGGCGGCTGCGGCGGCGGCGGCGGCGGCGGCGGCGGCGGCGGCGCGGGTGCTCCCTGGACCGCGCGCGCGCACGCAGCTTCTCGAGAGCAACGCTCGTCGAACAAGGGTTGCGCAACGACCGAGGGAGTTTACCCGTTGGCTCGAGAGAGCCTGGCCGCAACGCTGACAAAGTAAAATCGATAATAAAGCGAGTGCGCGGCGTCTCTCACTCTTGCGAGTCGCCTTACCATCGCAGCATCATCGTTCGAAGCAACTCCACGTGTACTCTCCGCCGCCCCGCGTCTCTCACTCTCTCTCTCTCTCTCTCTCTCTCTCTCTCTCTCTCTCTCTCTCTCTCTCTCTCTCTCTCCCTCTCCCTCTCCCTCTTCCTCTCTGTCTCTGGCGGCGTTCTCCGTGAGGCGCGTTGTAACTAGCTATCGAGCCGGCGCTCGCTCGAGCGAGCGGTAGGAGGGGCCATTTTTTCGAGCATCAAACGTCGTCGTTGATGAATACACGGAGAGTATTCGTGTGTAAATGTTGTCATTCATATAACAAGAATAAAGATGACGCGACGTTTGACGCTCCCGTTGCGCAGACACGGCGTTGTCACGATCGTTGCTCGTTCGCGAGCGAGCGGCGCACCCATCGCTGCTCTCTCGCGTCTGCATTTTATTCATTCGTCTGCGCGAATCTCGAGCAAGCGTGACCGATTAGAGCGCCTGATGAGGCGCGACGCGTTCGACGGAGAGCCAAACGAGAATGTAAATTGTACGCGTTCAGTACAAGATCAGAAAGGGCAACCGTAGCGGCAGCGGTGGCGCATCCTCGAACGACGTGTATTCACGCTCGAGTGTACGCGCGAGGGTGCGTTTCGCGGATACGAGAGAGAGAGAGAGAGAGAGAGAGAGAGAGAGAGAGAGAGAGAGAGAGAGAGAGAGAGAGAGAGAGCGAGAGAGAGAGAGGGTGCGAGAGAGACTCCCGTTTCGGTACGGTGTAGGGCTTCCATCAGTCCGGATTAGTCGTAGACCGCGCGGGGGACTCCTTTTTCCACGGCTAGCCAGCGTGCTCTCCCTCCCTCGCATAGCACGAGAACGCGACAAAAGCCTCCCTGACTGCGCCACGCGTCTCGAAACTTTTGCCGATGTTTCCTTCGTTCGAGCGTTGCGGAACCAAGTCCAAATGAAATGCCTACCACCAAGCGCAACATTTTTCTCAAAGTTTCTCCTTGCCACGCGAAAATCCGGCGGTACATTATTTGTATCCGCTGAAAAAATTGTATCGAGGATTCCCAGGACCGTTGGATAGTTATAAATGTTTTTATCGGCGAATTCGGCTCAACATCAAGCACACCCGCAAATAGTCACGCTGTGCAAACCCGCGTACCTCATCAGTCGGCATAATCAACGACCCAGATTATTTCTTCTTGCTCTCACTCAATTAGTCACAATTACGCAATATCGATCCGAGATATATGTTGAGAAATGACGACGACGAGTTTCCAGAAATATGTAGGAAAAGACACAAAAAATAGTGAAATATTTTTCAAACGAAATCATTTTCTCGAATATCGTAAAATGATCGTAATTTCTTTTCCAGCGAGAATTTTTTTTACTCAGCCCTCGATATTTACCGTTGACGGGTCCTCGGGCGAATTTTCGAGTTACAAACGGGGCGCGTGGTCTCTAGCTTGGCGACGCTTCTACCAACTTGATATAACATACCACTATCGGCGATGGTAATTGAGGGAGAAAAAAACACACACACACACACACACACACACACACACAAACACACAATCGAAAATAATTAGCGAAAACATTTTGCGTAATCGTCCAATTCTCAAAAAATGCATATTTTTACAAATCGGTGTAAAATCGAGCAACGCACGTTAACCGCGATGATTATTCAATAGCAAACAATTGGCAACGGTCGATGCGCACAAGCCAAGCCCGCGCCGCTCCCCGCACGTACTCGAGCCCCCCGACGGCTAGATCCTGCTGTAACAACCTTAAGGGATAACACCACTCTGGGATTTCGGCAAAATCATTTTCTTTTGCGTAAAAAATACTTTGGGGTAGAATACATCAACGTAGATTGACAAATGTATGATTCAAGCATCGCAGATTAAAGGTAAGCAAAAATGTCAAGGGTTTAAGTGCTCGTGCAACTGCAAACGCGTTATTCTCGAAACCACTTTTTTCAAACTGGGAGGACGGATTAATCGCGAACGCCTTTGCATCGATCGATTTGAAATGTTGACAGTAGCTTCACAATGACATTCTCTATGGGAGTACGTAGACCGTTTTTCATAAAATGTAAATTTTTTTTTAACAAACAATTGACCGCTTATTTTTTGGGCAAAAATCGGTTTATTTCTTTCAACGGGCGCCATTTTTCAAAATTTGATTTAAGAAAATCCCTACGTAGTCCCATAACTGACAATATATACATTGTAGATCTTTTTCGTTTTTGTTCAAGGTCTTATACCTACTTTACGACAAAATTTGATGTGTCGAATGAACCTTAAGGCACAAAAGACGAATTTTTCTGAATTCTTTTTCTCTCAAAAACGTGTGCGCCTCTCCATTTTGTTTCTCTCGTGTAGATCAACGTACATCATGGTTTTGACTATCTTTTACGATTATTGTGTGGAATAATATGCCGTCAATGCGCTATATATTATAATGGTTCGTGCGGAGTGCTGCGTGTTAAAAACGTGTCTGTCACGTGTTTTTTGAACGCATCGCTGCTGGAAAACAAATAATCGGGAATTACAAACTCAAACGTATTTTTGTTTCGCCCATCGCGACAAGTTATCCGGTGCTCGAGCAAAGATTTGAATAAAATATTAATTTCTAGCTAAAAATAAACGTCGCAGTCCAAATCGAAACGCTTCATTTTCGATGATAAAATAAAACTATGCATCGAAAAAAACAGTCCTTCGTTGAAACAACACAGCTCAAATTTCGCGTTTATCGGAGCGCTGATGTTTCAGATATCGGGCTCACCGATTATGAAAAAGTCAATTTGAGTTTTAGGTCAGGTTTATAGGTGAATGAAGCGCAATTTAAGAAACGTACGTAGAACGATCAATACGCCAGACCCGCATACGCTGAACCATCTGTAGCGGTAGCAACCTCCGGAATCCCAATTTGCCGCTGTCTGCGGAGCAAGCATTGTTCCCTCTCGCGTGTTCGATCGCGAGCTCAACAACGAAACGCGGATCCTTCGTCGAATCTATTTCCACTGGGACGGGGGAACCCCACTCGGAAAAATCTTTGCACTTATCTTCCGGGCGAACAGCCGGCTGCAACCTTCGTTGTTGTTGGTTTTTCGTTATTCGAAAGCACCTCTTCTCGTCTCTCCGATAAGTTACAATTGCCAAGTTGTTCGTACATCAGTTCGGCCCCCCCCCCCCCCCCCCCCCCCCGAGACCATGTGAGGTAGATTCTTCACGGTTGTACGAAGCAAAGTTCGCTCCTTCCGGGGAGCGCCGCCGGCGGCGACGGCGGCGGCGGCGGCGGCCCCGACTGGAAACGTTGTTTCGGCAGCCGGATCACTGATCAAGCAGGTTTAAAGATACGGCCCGGAATACCGTACAAGTGTCCGCCTGATCTGTGCTGAATATCTACTGGATTAGTGAATCCGGAGTAAGGGTATAATAAAGACAAACTGATCGGTCCTGATCGGGTAATCTTGCGAGGACCTTGTTAGGGCGCCGAAGTCCGTGCCTGATCGGCATCGTATGTCTGCCGGATCAGTGGTACCCAGATACACCGATGTGAGGAGGCAGCATTAATCAGGCCCACATCAGACGACCCGCAACGCGTGCCTCACATGACTCTGTTAAGGTTACCTGTCCAAGGCCTGATCGATTTTCCTTTTTCCATCCGTGCTCGGCGGTTGGCTAATCCAGTAGACATCCGGTGCCGATTCGCCATGCACTTCGAAGTGTATGTCTGATTTCCACCGGATATCTACCGAATAACCGTATTCGGGGCCATCAAAGTAAACGACTGAGTTGCTGCGTGCATAATTTTGGCCAGATACTAATAAAAGTAATATGGCGCCCATGCGGACGCCGTCATCATCAAATGAAGATACAAAGAAAGAATGAAATTTAATTTAAAGTTTGCATCGTGGGAATACAACGCTTTTTTTCTTTACTTTTCATTTATTTATTTTCATCATCATCAAAAGGTAATCAATCGAATTAATAAAATTACATTTTATTAGCACAACTTAAAAATATTTTTTTTTACAAAATCATCAACCAGAAGCCTTTTTTGCAAATTCCGGTTATAACACTCTAATGAGAATATGTAAAAACGTGTGAGTTATTTTCACAGCTTAAATGGGCAGAAAAAATCCGGTAAAAGAAAATTTATTGTTGCATTGCAACGATGTTATCGTCAATCCCATGAATAAAATTATTGACATTCTTCAGAATTATCGACATACATTCGAATAGAATTAGAATGATAAAAATATGCAAAGAAAAAAAGAAGGTTTGCACAAGTGTTGAAATGGCTAAATAGGTAGTGCGCTCAGCTTTAGAACTAGAAGACGTAGGTTCAATTCCGAGGGTAGGTGAAAAACTTCAACGAGGCAGGATATACGTTTTATTCCAATTATCATATAGGCAGGATCATAAATAACGCATATCGAAACAAAAAATACTACCAGAATTGTTTAATTCATAATGTTTGGGTTTTTTTTTTAAATTTCAGGCATAGATACGGCAACCGGTTCAGAGCCTGAAAAGGTATACGGATCAGTTACGTCACCAGCATCCGCGTCATGGCCGGATTAAAAAAAGCGTTTCATGCCCGGTAAAGCTCTGATCCGGCGGCCTGTACCGTGCCGTGGTACGGAATAGGGTATGCCGGATGCAACTCCAGCAGTCTGCCCCATAGCAACATTTCTAGTCGGGGCGGCAATGCTCCTGCCTGCCAGCAGGAGCCCCGCTAGACTCGATTCCGCTCCGACGCACTCGTCGCGATATCTCGATCTGTCGGTTGAGCTGTAAAGATCCTGTAAGGCGTTTTTCTTCGTTTTTTCCTGCTGAATTATGGTTACGAAGCAGAACCATGATGAATGGTGGTTATTTGTCGATTCGAATGTTATACTTTCCGTCGAATCCGTCGAAAAACGGAAACGGATGTTTTGATAATTTTCAAGAAGGTGTAAGCCCTTAAAACGGAATATTGCTTCAAGGGCGTTATCCTCCCTCTGGTTCCGACCGCTGCCAAGGCGGGGGGCTGCAACCGTCGATAGGGTTGGTATTTCGTCGCAGCACCGAGTTTTCGATACATCTCCGAGGCGCGAGTAGGCGAGAGTGCTGCTTCCCAACTCGGCGGATAAAATGCGTGCAGCGGGCTATCGCGGCCGCCGCCACACACGCCCGATCGATAGCGCGTTTTCTTTTTTTTTTTTATCTTTCGTCAATCACATCAACGCGATTGATCAATATTCTTTTGTACAGAAGCAGCGATCTTGAGAACGAGGTATATTATTCTCAATCGCGACCTTTGGCACGAATGTCTCGCGAGAGAATAATGCCCTAAAAAGGGGTGATATGCGTTTTTGTTGCAGGTAAGCGGGAACGGGTCGTCGTCCGATCCACGGGGCATTTCCACACCGCGGCGGAGAATATTCATTGCGGGCGAGAGGAGCTTCTCTCATTCATTCGGAGGAGAAAGAAAAACGAGGTCGCGATCGCGCCAGGCATGGCGCGCGCTTCGTCAATATTTTCCACTTTTGAATTTTTTTCCTCCCCGTTAACGCGTCGCGTGACTCTCGCGACGAGTGCGCAAACGAATCCGGGCTGTACCGACTCGCTTCGCGACTATATTAGTCATACTTTGCGCGCCCCCTTTCTCCTCGAGTTATAATAATAATGGTAATTATTAGACGCGTAGCGCATCTCGGCATACGAGGCGCGCGCGCGCTTAAAGAAAGCGCTTTTCGAGGAAAATATCGCAACGTGCGGCGGCGGCGGCGGCGGCGGCGGCGGCGGCGGCGGCGTCTCCAAGACGCGACTTTTGTATGCAACCCCTCGGTTCGATGCGCCGATAGGATCGCGCGCTATACTATCAATCGTGAATGGAACCGACTGTGAAACGCGTGGCGAGCGAGCGATTCTAACGGAATGGGGCAAAGTACATACCAATAAAACGGCCCGCTCTCTCGACGTTCTCCGAACAAGAACGATTCAACGCGTATACGTTATCGCGGTATCGTTGCGAAGGAGGGGGAGTGAAAAAATGAAACGTTAAAAAGTTGAGCGATTATCGCGGAAGCGGTGCTAGGTAGGCTTGCCCGCGTTTACGCCGCTCGCACACGACTTTTCCGCGACTCTGCTTTTTTTCTTTTTCTATCCTTCGTTCCTTCTTTCCCTCGCACTTGGATGCGTCACTTGTATTTTTCCACCCCCTGCTGGTAAAGTCCCTCTCTCGGAAGGCCCGGGGGAGGATCGAGTGGGAGGATCCGTTGAGCGCAGGAGCAGAAATTCCGCTGGTACGCCCCGCGCTCACTTCGCTCCGTGAAAACGGACGCGAGGGAGGGTGCGAGAGAATTTCGAACGACATGCTTCTTCCGAAGCGACGAACACAGTCTACCGCGCGGAGCTTCGCGCTAACGGAAGGATTCCTCTAGCTTCGACCTTCCAGGTAAGAGGAATACCCCCCACCGCTTTTGGCCTTAACGTCATACACTTTTCTCTCGTTTCATCAGCACCCCCCGCCCCTCTCTCTCTCTCTCTCTCTCTCGATTCCAAATCTTGGTGAACATCGACTCGCTCGAAAACGATCGCGAACGAGGGAAACCGTATGACGTCTCCGAATATTCACGCGTAATCGTTGATGCTCGAGTATAGCATTGTCTCACGCGATTAAATTTCGGCACGATCGCTCGCGTATATTCTCACGTATAATTCGCACTTTTCGTTCGAGCATACACCCATATTCTTTTCGAATCGATTAAAGCCCGCGTACAATCGTTCGTTCTTTTGCTCTCGCCTATGGGCGCCTCAATAACGTTATCCGCCGTCACCACCGCGCGTGATACGTGCAAAGACAAATACAACGAAAGATTTTTTTACCGAAGAGGGATCGTCGTTCTATAAGACGGATACACAGGAAGCTGAGTGTAGCCGTATACATTTTTTTTATTCATCCACACCGGCCGCGCAAGGATGTATCGAAGGCGTGCGCGCGCGCCCTCCGCGACCGGTACCAAATGCATTTTCGATCGATCGTATAAAAGCGGAACAGGGTGCTACCGTGAGGGGTCGCCGCCGCCGCTTCTACTCGTTCGCGAGGACGCGTTTGTCCACGGGAATGTAGAAAATTGCCTGGTTGCGTGCCGTTTCTTTTCCGGAACAAAACTATCGCTATAGTTATCACCTCGATGCGAGAGACAGGAGTAACCTCACGATCGATCAATTGTTCCTTTTCCGAATAATTTATTATTATTATTATTATTATTATTATTATTATTATTATTATTATTATTATTATGTCATAATATAAATATAATTAGATAATAATAATAATAATAATAATAAATTGATTTGACCCGTTGGCCCCTCGCACTATAACCGCTCGCGGTAAGACATTTTGCACTGCATTCGATTGGAAAATTGCCAGGGCTTCCCTAAAAGGTTTCGGGATTTCAAGGGCTTATTTGTTGATTCACTGGTATGAATTTCCATAAAAGAGCAAGACCGGGTCTCTACTACGGAACTACAGACTAGGTGTAGGTTGACTGAAACTATGCTCCAAGCAACGGACCTTATGGCTTATAGTTATACATTCTCTGCTAGGAGATTTCCCAATACTACTAGAATTTGCGATTATAGGGTAAACCGGTATAAAAAGCTTGACCGAGTAATGTATCTCTCTCTCTCTCTCTCTCCCATCTCCCATCTCCATTCCACGTATCTTATACATGGTAGAGTGAGAGTGAGAGAGAGAGAGAGAGAGAGAGAGAGAGAGAGAGATTGATTGATTGATTGATTTATTGATTGATTGATTGATTGATTGATTGATTGGTTGATTGATTGATTGATTGATTGATTGATGGATTGATCGATCGATCGATTGATCGATCAATCGATTAACTAGGGCATAATAAATTGTATCAATCCATCAATCAATCGATCGATCGATCGATTGATTGATTGATTGATTGATTGATACAATTTATTATGCCTTAGTTAAAAACTTTCGGGCAAATTATGCATATAGCAAATGAGTATTGATGCTCAGTGTTAGATGGTTACATGATAAAAAACAAGCGAAAAATATTAACAGTAAGTGGTGAACTTAAAAATAATCAGAAAATATAAATACAAGAAATAACCTCAGAAATTATAAACATATGAAATAACCTAATAAAGTATAATCAAGATAAAATATAAAAGTAAGAAATAAACATGCTTAAAAATAACCGTAAGAAATAATCATAGTAGAATATAAACGTAAGAAATAACCATAAGAAATCCCTAGAGACATGAGAGATAATCGTACCCTGTACAATACACTAGAGCCTTAAAAACTAAAACTAAAACTAAACGGTATTAAAGAACTTGAGAGAACTTGAGAGAACCAAATATCAAAAGAAAATAATTCTTGAACCTAGATAATCTTAGAGCGTTAGGTAACTAATCAGGTAAACTAGAAAAACTCAACATCTTATAGCTTAACCGTAACCGAACTAAAAATAAAAATAGAGATAAAATTGAAAATGAAAATACCGAACACTCTAATGTATGCCAGGGAAGCGAACCACCGTACGAAAATAGTTTTATGAAAATATTTTGAAGTGAAGCATATGGTATTTGGGATTAAGCCATTTGGGATTTGGGATTAAGCCATTTGATGCAAAACTCACGCTCCCCCCCCCCCCCCCCCCCTGCCAGCTCACTACGAAATAGGTGTACGAAAAGCCGCGATTTGAATATTTCAAGCGTTGGAGAGCTAGTGACACTCACTGGAAGGCGGTGCCAAAGGCGACAGCGTGACACAGCGACGGAGTCAAAGTAGATGGTCGTCTTGGCGACGGGAATGGCAAACGTAGGTCGGACTCTAAAAAATAGATCTTGAATGTAGTCGGGTACCTTTTCATGCAGTACATTGTGAACTAGGATCCCTAGGAAGTACGTACGCCTGTCCGTTACTGAAAGCCATTTGAGCCGATGTCTAAATGCCGTGATGTGAGCGCCCCTCCGTAGATTGAAGACGAAACGGATGCAGCAATTAATAAGCTTTTGGAGTTTTGAGTTCAATGTGATGGGGAGATAACAAAAAACAATCGAGCAGTAATCAAATCGTGGAAAGATTAGAGTACTAATAAGTTTAGCTCTAATGTCCGTAGGCAAAGAGTTACGATGATGTTTGAGTTTGTGGAGGATGCCATGAACATCGCGCGATATGATGGCCACATGGCGCTTTCAGGAGATAGCTGAAGAAATCGTTAGGCCAAGATTACGCTGTTCCGAAACGTACAGAAATGGAGAACCGTCGACCATGATAGGAGGAAGCTCATCTAGCACTAGAGCCCTCGTGCGAGCACAGCTGCCCAGAACTAGAACTTTCGACTTCGGCAGGCTCAAAGACAATACATTCCTAGTAGAATATTCAGCGATAGCCTTTACCCGAGTGGAAAACGTAACTCATCGCCGCCTAGCCACAAGCTGGTAAATTTATGTTTCGAATCGCCATTAGCTAGCCGTTTTAGCTATCGACTACCCAGCCTTGTAACGCTTTGGTCCTCTAGTGACTGAATACAAGAAATTATATGCTGACTAGATAGAAAGAAATATCTCACGGCTGCATAATATTTCCGACCTAGCCATGACTTACTTGTCTTCAGCTAGTGACTGGGAATAATAAATTAGGTGACGGCTAGATACAAAAATTCAATTTTTGTATTAACGTTGTTTACATCACTGCACAGTATTTCGCTGAGCTTCGTGATGTACTAATTACAAATAGGGTATGCTTGATGTCAATAAATTAAACATATTGAA
This sequence comes from Ophion costatus, assembly GCA_951751655.1. Taxonomy (NCBI): domain Eukaryota; kingdom Metazoa; phylum Arthropoda; class Insecta; order Hymenoptera; family Ichneumonidae; genus Ophion; species Ophion costatus. Next base: position 42,482,461 of record OX632361.1, read on the forward strand.
TTATATTAATAACGCTTACGTGTGAGGTGGTTTCGATCCCGGGACTCTGAATTGGGGGATGGCGACGTTGTCCACTGAGCCAATCCTACTTTCTTAATTGTGATATTTCGCATCGGGTACATACTCGTATGTGGCAATGGACAAAGTTGGGTTATTAAGAAGTAGGCGTAGTGACAATGTATGCAAATAACATTATCGAATTAACATGATAATTTCTTTCTTATTGAAAGCTATATTCGTATGGAGTTACATAACCTCAAATTAAATTTGTGTACTTATTTTGGCTAGTAGCAAATTAATAGTTTTTGCATTATATAAGCTATAATGTTATAACGATGTAAATGTATCGTCAGTAAGGAAGTAAAAAAATTGTAGCGGTCACTAGCGCGTGCTGTTCTCTTTGTTTTTTTTTTTTATTCGTAATGCTATCTCTATCTCGGGCTGGCTAGGCAGGTACAATGTAGGGGCTGCATGGAATTGTGATCATAATGCAGGGACATCTATAACCACGATCGGCGGGACGGCGACTAGCCAAGGAACACATTGCCGCCATTACGGAGTCTTGGCTAATTCATGGCGATTTACCCAACTGAATTTTATTTTCTATTCGTAAAGCCATCGGTAACTCGAGTTGGCTAGGTAGGCACGACGTAGACACTACGTGGAATTTTTATCATAAAACAGCGACATCTATAACCCTAATCGGCGGGACAGTGACTATGCAAGGAACACATAGCCGCGATTACGGAGTCTTGGCTAGTTCACGGTGATGTACCCAACACTGCATTTTGTTTCCTATTTGTAACGGCATATATAACTCGTGTTGGCGGGGTAGGTGTGACGTAGACACTAGGTGGAATTTTGACCGGAACGCAGCGACATCTACAACCGCAATCGGCTAGATAGCGACTAGCCAAAGAACCCATAGCCGCCATTACATAGTGTCGGCTAGTTCACGGCGAGGTAGCCACGGGAATTTTTTTTGCATTCGCAACAATCGCTCTGCCTCAAGTTAGCTAACCTGCCGTGAGCTGATCGTTAGACGGTACTACATGTATTTCACATAACCTTACTTTTTCGTTCGTAACTAGCGTTGGCTAGTTCATCACGTTTGAGTCACTAGGTGGCACGTTTACGGTAATACAGCGACATCTGCAGTAACGATCGCTTATGCAGTGGCTGGACCAAGGCTAGGTTACAAAATGTTCACAATATTACTAGCTCACAGTGAGGCAGCCACTAGGTAGTTCGTATGATATCAATTGGGCGAACCAGTTACTAGCATGTAACTCAGACAGGCTAGCGCAATTTCTGCTCGGGTACGTCCTCACTGATTAGAGCTAGGGTCTGATTCAGCTAATTGGGTAGGCAGCTGCGATAGACTTGAGTGTTATCTGCGAAAACCATGTGATTCGAAAATCTCAAGCACTCAGAAATGTCGTTGACAAAAAGGGAGAAGAGAAGCGGATCCAAAACAGAGCCCTGGGGGGGACGCCTACATCTGTTGTGAGCCATGATGTGGCATCGCCATTCTCGTCAACCACAGTCTGCTTTCGGTTAGTAAGGTAAGAATAGATCCATCTGAGGACAGAATCAGAGAAACCCAACTTCAGAGAGAGAGAGAGAGAGAGAGAGATTAATTGATTGATTGATTGATTGAAATATTTATTGTCCTAGTAAACTTTGGGACAAATAGCGTACATACGTACTTTTAGCAATAATGGTAACGGGGTCGTTAAACTAATAATAACAATAACCTTGGTAGTAGATTCATGCCGCATGGTACTTAAAGATTTACAGATAAACTACATAGCAAAAGTAACAATTCATTGGTGAAGTGACGCAATTATAACTACGCTTAAAACTATAGTACTTATATTTCTAAAACTGAATAAGGGAAAGACATGCGCAATTCAGGCAAGTTCGGATTGTAACAAGTGAGCGTGTAAGCGGGTTTTTAAAATGTGGATAGAAGGTGAATTGCTGACGTGAGATGGTAAAGAGTTCCAAAAGTAGGCAGCGGAAAGTCCAACAGATCGCTGAAGAGTAGAGGTTCGGTGAGGTGGGATAGTAAATAGTTTAGGGAGTAGTCTAGCAGAACTTCTCTGGGAAGAGCAGGTAAACGGAAGGAGGTCCTCTATGTAAGATGGCATCTGCAGATAAAGAATTTGATAGGTAATCAACCCCAAACAGTAAAGTCGTCGTTTCTTGACCGATAGCCAGCATAGCCGGTGGCGATATGGCGTAATATGTGTGTCGCGCTTGAGATTGAAGATAAAGTGAATACAGCAGTTAACGAGTCTTTGTAATTTAGTATTAAGTTCATCAGTCAAGTCGTGATGGACAAGACAACAATAATCTGGATAAGGAAAAAATAATGTGGTGATGATGCGCGCAACGTAGTGGATAGCGAGTTCTTGTGATATTTCACTCTGAACAGAACGTTATTTACATTCCTGGAGACAAGCGACACGTGAAGTCGCCAGGATAAATTTGAGGTAAAAGAAACACCAAGATTGCCTGCCTCACTCGTAAATGGCAGGACCGAATTATTAATAAAAATTGGTGGACAGTTTATGAGATCTATCTCACGGATATAAGTTGAAGAAGGAAGAAGAGAGAGAGAGAGAGAGAGAGAGAGAGAGAGAGAGAGAGAGAGAGAGAGAGAGGGGAGAGAGAGAGAGAGAGAGAGAGAGAGAGAGAGAGAGAGAGAGAGAGAGAGAGAGAGAGAGAGAGAGAGAGAGTAATTATATCGGTATGTAAAAAGACATATATGCATACACACACGCGCACACACACGCGCACGCACACACACACACACACACACACACACACACACACACACACACACACACACACACACACACACACACACACACACACACCCACATATACGGGTTGTGTTTCGAAAAATATCTACACTGCAAAAATATATTCATTCAAAATAGGATCTAGTTAAATGAAATATATTTTTTCCTAGTCTCACGGCCGACTGTCATAAAATTTGTTGCAAATATATTTTTTTATTTGTTCCAGCAATTCTGGTTAAATATTAAATATATTCAAAATAAATAAATAAAAATTTTATCCGAATACATCTTTTTTTGCTTACAATATACCTGCACTGCAAATCCAAGTGTACTATGTGCATCGAATATTCCATAAATTCAAAATAAACGAAGTACTCAATTTAGTGTTCTACCACAATGATTTTGTATCATCATTCGTCATTCCCTCGCCCTTTCCAATGATTAAATGAAATGGCTAGCTATTAGGCGCTATCAAATAAATCTTGATTGGAATAAATAAATATATTTAAAATAAATAATTCCAATAATGAAAGGCTATAGGAAAAAATTAATTTCACGAAAAATCTAGTTAAATTAAATTAAAAAAAAAAAATCAAATCGCCGTATGTGGTTAATATCGGTAGAATTTTTCTGTCAGTGTATCGAGTGCTTGTGGCATCTAAATGGCCGATATGGCATATGAGACAAAGGTAATTCCTATAATTATACGTCGTGATTATTAATTATCGTGCCACACTGGCAATATAATTTTATTGATATTAAGAAGATGCATCTATTCGATTTTTTTATTTGAATGAACTAGGCTTTTCGTCAAGTCAATTTTTTTCCAATGCATTCCATCATGGCAATTATTTATTTTGAGATATATTCATCCATTCAAATCAAGAGCTATTTAATATCGTCCAATAACTAGATATATTATTTATTCCTAACAAATCTGGGATTCGGTTTCATCTGCTCGAAAAACAATTTCGTTGAATTCACTAAATGTATCTATTGAATTGTTTCAAATTTATATTAAATAGAACTTTCGTTGAGTCAAACATTTGAATTTAATGTTCGAATCAAGCTTCTGACTAACGTTTGTTTGGTCTAGAGATGGGGAGAGAGAGAGGAAAATATATATAAATACGGGGTGTCCCATTTTAATCTTACACCTGATTTATCTAAGAAATACTGCTCCGATCAAGTATTGAGTGGTATTAAACGTTCAGCGTTCAACGGGGAACGTTAAAAAAAGGTGGTCCAATATTTAAAACGGCGACGGTAAGATGGCTGACACATTTTTTTAAATGGGACTTTGTTTTTTACCAGAATTATTTGCCAGGCCTAAACTAACAACTTTTGTAGGGAATTTTGTTTGATAATTTTTGCTACAAGCTACAAGCACTCGGTAGCGTAGGGGTAGCGTCTGTAGCTAGAAATAGGTAAGTTGTACATTGACCAAAAAATTCTATTGATATTAACAACAAGCGTCTATTTGAAATCTGATTTATTTATTTAAAATTAATTTATTAATTCAAATCGAGATCTATATGATACTGTCTAATAATTAAATATTTCATTTATTGCTAATCCATTTGTGGTTCCCTTTTATTTTATTTTTTTAACAATTTAATTGAATCCACTAAATGTATTTATCTATTAATTTTTTCCGGTTAAAATAAAATTTCGTAACGCAACAACTGTTCTATTTGATTGAATTAATGGTCGGTCTTTATTGCAAAACACGGGCGCACACGCACGCACACACACACACACACACGCGCGTGCACATACACGCACACGCACGCACACGCACACACACACATTGAAGGGGTGAGAGAGAGAAATGATATCCATATACACATATATGTTATGTTTGAGAAAAGTCTATGGCATGATATGCGATAAAAGTCTCCAATTATTACAATGATATTAACTAATTGATATAGTTTATATGGTACGCCTGGGCCTAAGATGCTACAAACTCTCGGTAGCGCAGGGGCAGCGTGCGTAGCTACAGATAGGTAGGTTGTAGGCTAGATTCCAAATGTAGGCGAAATATTTTTTTCGATTAAAATAATTTTGTAACGCCAGACAATGACGAATTATGATACAAAATCATCGTGGTCGCACTTTAAATTGACTATTATATTTTATTTTTTAAAATATATTATTTAAATTATTCAATGCATATAGTACGGAAATAATGATTTAATTGAATCGAATTTTTATATTTAATCTGAATTCATTGAATATTTAACAAGAATAGCCGTAAGAAATAAAAAAAATGTATTTGAAACTAATCGGATCATAGCAGGCGCCGCGAGAGAGGGAAAAAACTTATTTCATTCAAATAGATGATCCATTATTAGAGATTATAAAAGATATTAAATAGACAGGCCCATGCGAAGTTTCCAGAGCAGAGGCTTGACAAAATTAGGAAAAATTGAGATAGACCCGATCAAAGCCCCAACTAAAAATATATCCGTACGGGACGGGGATTAAAAAAAAGAAAAACGACACGAACGAACTCGGGTGAATCGATCGTTGGCACGCGCCACGGAGCCTTTCGTCTCACGAGGTACTTTAATTTCTTGTCGTGCGGAGTCTTTTGACCTACGAGCATGTTGTCTTTACACAGACAAATACAAGGGGCTCATTTGCGAGAAGGGAAGCCCTCTAAATAATTAGCCGCGTTAAAGCACCCCGCCGCCGCCGGGAGCGACGTTTTCCCGGGCTGCGAATCTCTCGAAAGTGCGTCTCTTTCGCTCGAGTAACTCGCGACTCGTTAACCGCGGCGCATTTTTCGTTTCTTTCATTTTTTTGTTGTTTTTATTTTATTTTACATATCCGCTGACAAAATCGAACACGGTGCCCCCCGCGCAGGTGGCACAACTGCGAGCCAGTTAAACAAAAAAAAAACCCTCGAATAAGGTTGCTGCGGCCCGCGGTTGAAAAGGGCGAATAAATGTTACCTCATTCGACTGTAAGTTTCCTTTTGTATATATGAGGCATTCTTCATCAACTGGGCCACTTTTTTTTCAACCTCCAATTTTTTCAGAATCTGCCCTGTTCCGAAAACCCTGTATCTGAAAAAAAATTTATAAAACCAAAGCATAAGGCTAAAAACTTTTATTTTTTCCGCTTCATCGAAAAAAAATCAAAATCATAATTTTTCTGCATTGCGAAAATTGAAATTTGGCAACAAAAATAAGAATAACATTTTTTTAAATCTAATAACACACTTTCGATTTCGGTACAAATTTTACAGGATGTCTGTCATTGGGTAAAGAGTCTGCGAACAAAATTCAAAACGGTACCTGCAATGGTTAGGATGAAAATAAATAAAAACCCTACGAAATCTCATAACCGCATATGTTATTTCAAAACGAAAATAGTTGCTGCGTATTATTGGTAAACATTTCCTGGACATAAAAATTAGGAAAAAAAATGTTAACTCAACGAAATCTCATGAACATGTTTATTCCGAAGAATAATGGACTTTTTAGATCCAGGTACGAATTCCTCATGATGGCCGACGTTGTATAGGAATCTTCTTGAATCCGGCTCAACCTTCCCAGAGTAGCACCTGCATGGAAGACGAAGAAAAAAAATCAATTTCGTACGAAATCGGCTGCTTACGGATTTTACTTGGAGAAAATTTTATCCCGCTTACCAGAATTCAGTAATGACTTACCTATGTTTTCCAAATTTATTTATGCATTACGTTTGCCGCGTTTTCTTGCTGATGCAGCATCTGGTTTACTTTTGGCAGCGGGTCGTCCGAGGACCGTTGTCTTTTTTTGGAAATGTCGTGTTATCTGTTGAGAAGGAATATTTCTTCAAAACTAGTTGCCGGTCAACATTCAGTCTCACCGAGTGATATTGTAACGTTCCTGGTATCGTCTTCGCTTCTTGAAGCCGGTCAGACAGTTGTTCGGCAGCAATGTCATGAGTTTCTTTCGGACTAAAGTGAATTGACGTTTTTGTAAAGTTTTTTTTGGCCCAGTTAAACAAGGCTAATGGTATCAGAATTTGCTGCTGCGGAGTGGCCGCTTGTAGACTAGCACGACTGGCCAATCGTTTCAAATTGCCGGCAATTCCATCGCACGCTCCTTTTCCGTGAGCAGTCCCTAAAAAGTGCCATTCTGCAGGGAGGCCGAAGCAGTCCTGTTCGTCGTTCAGAAGATTACCAAAGTTGAATCTGTTTTTGTATTGTTGGCCCGCTCCTTCAGAAACATAAATCAACGTCTTTGGGTTGAAATTTGCCTTCAGATTATCAATTATAATGCGTTGGAGTGAGTACACCGCTACGGTATTATGTCGCAAATCGTCCGAAAAAATGCCATTGAATAATGTCGTAATTCTGATCCATCGTTGTAATAATAGACCACAGGATGAATAGTGCATTGGTCATTGTTCCAATGGAAGCCTTGGATCGCATTCTGCGCTACAAATGCGTAGTTCTCAGCAAAGTCACATTGAATGATAAACTCGCCTTCGTTCAAATTCTCAATGCGATGGTCCAAGTATTGTGATCGTTGACGAGCAATGTAAGCATGAGTATTTGGCTTTCCAATTTTGGTGCATAGTTCATCGACCCATGCATCAAATGAAAGTACCTGAATCTCAAACGTGGCTCGGTCGCTTCCAGCCCCATTGTGGAATTGAAGGTTTTCAATTGTAGCTTCGTCCAATACCTTTTGAAGATACTCTGCCAAGCCTGTTGACCCCGGGCACGCATCACACTCACCGAGGTAGCATGCAGAGCGATCGGTGCGTCACAGATGATTACGTTTATAAAAGCTTCGTACGTATTCAGATGATTCGTCCAATGCTCAGTAATTCGAGAGACATCAACAGCATCGATCATTCATTTCACGTTTTCGTGATACGCGCAGACACAAACGCTATGGGTACCACTCGCACCGGCTAAAATACAGTATCGCGGCCTCAACTTGCAAGGAACATAACTTTGGTGTCCTCTTCCGATTTTGTTGAAACTTGTTTATGTGGAAAAGTATCAAAAACTAAGAGACACGTATTTTTTTTAATCGGCGGAAAACCGGTTTTGGAGGGTGAAATGCATCCTGGAAAATGGGGATGTTTTTCGTTTTTCATCGATAACGTTTTAACGGTACGAGATATTAAAAAATTTCAAATTGCAACAAGGTTTCGATATATCGTGTACTATACACTGGAGATGAGAACGATAACGTTATCGACGAAAAACGAAAAACGAAAAACTCCCCCATTTTCGAGGGTGCGTTTTACCCCTTAAAACCGTTTTTCCGCCGATAAAAAAAACGGTGTCTCTTAGTTTTTGACAATTTTCCATATAAACAACTTTCAACAAAATTGGAGGGGGACCCCGAAGTGATGTTCCTTGATAGCAAACATCGAAAAGCTTACAGTGAAATCTGGGTGTGCCTACAAGTAAAGCTTGTGGAGCTTCTTTAGGTTGCTCAAACACCGGCCGTTTTTGCTCATATTTTCGGGTACAATCCGGTTTTTTTTACTGAAAGGTAGTCGTTTCTACCCGCCATCTGATTACTATTTGCATCGTGTTCGTAGAAAGTTCGTATAGCTTCCACGGTTGATTCATCCAATGTCTTTCCTTGTTTCGGATTAGGCGATGTGAGAATACCGCGCGAACTAGCTAAATCTATGGCTGTTCGAATCATTCGTCGAGGTGCATGGAAAAATCGCGGTTTTTCTAATACTCCAATCGCTGGGCTTTAGAGTTAGTAGTCGGATTTTCTCGAAGCGCGTAGTTGTTGGTTTTTGAAACTTCTTCTTCAACTTTTCGACAATTTCCACGCCTGCTTCAGCAAGCTGTAACCAGTCTTTGTCAACCACGGTATTCTTTCTATTTTTTTTTGTGAAGGATTAAATGCCACGTCGCTTTTCTTGTTCGGTACCATTGCCTCACTGCTGAACGTTTATTGACTAGTACGAGTACGTTGACTGCATGTATTCTCCATATAAGTTTCTGAAATTGGCACGTTAATAGTTGATGCAGCAGTTTCCTTTAAAGTCGACGGCTCAGACGATTCAGGCAGATTTCCCAAGTTTGGCACGTCGTAAGACGCAGGTTTGAAGCTCATCATTTTCCCTCTGCGGTAGCTACATAATTTGGGTTCTTTGACGAACGCCATTTTCTTCACGCAATTAGCGGAAGCTGTTCGTCAATTAGACTTTCTAAGATGCTTCTGTAATCCAAATGGATTACAGCGCCGATCAGTAAACACCATCACTTGTTTTGTTTTATGGTTGTGATCCACGATCACAGTTTCGATAAAAAATGTCAAAATAATCTGAAGGAATCCACTGGAATTGAATACAGCGTCTTACACGTATCCCTTTTACCAAATATTCACTATTGTCAAAGTATCCGAGACTTTAAATGTATAATAGTACGAACTCGCGATCGTATTCTAAGAGAACTATCGTTAACACTCGTCGTATAACCGTTCACTCTGTAACATCCTGACGTGAAATACGTTGCGGGATAAATCAACTTCACCAATACGCGCAACAACACACAAAGTACTCAATGTCGTTTACTATCGGAAATACTAGATTCCTCATTGTCAGTGACAATCAACTAAGAAAATTAACACATTTAATATACAGTCGTATCCAGATTGCTGTTGAATATCGAAAATCAAAACGACCCGTTAAAGGATTCGATTAATTTCCGACTATGATCGTGTATGTAAAATCCGTGAATAACAGAAAACGCCACCGAATAATAAAAAATGCCGTGACTAACTGACGAGGAAGCGGTAAATAATACTTTTCGAGTATCTATACAATGTGAGCATCGTACGCAGCAAAAGGAAAACGAGAAAAATACGTACGGAACTGAGACGCTTTATATTTACCTTTTAATTCCAAATATATTCTTTAATGATTCCCAAAAATGTTTACCAATAACACGCGACAACTATTTTCGTTTTGAAATAACATATGCGGTTATGAGATTTCGCAGGGTTTTATTTTTTTATCCTAACCATTGCAGGTATCATTCTGAATTTTTTTTCGCAGACTCTTTACCCAATGACAAATATCTTGTAAAATTTGTACCGATATCGGAAGTGTGTTATTAGGTTTAAACAAATGTTATTCTCATTTTTTTGCCAAATTACAATTTTCTCAATGCAGAAAAATTATGATTTTGGTTTTTTCGATAAAGCGGAAAAAATAAAAAAGTTTTTATTGTTATGTTTTTTTTTGTTTGATGACTATTTTTTTGGATGCAGTGTTCGTAATGAAAAATTGAAAAGCCTGATCGGACGCCTAAAAGACTCTTTAAAAAATCCCAGACATTCCTTTTCATTAATATTTCGAACTGGCAGATTTTGAAAAAGATTGGAGAGCTAAAAGAACGTGGCCCAGTTAATGAAGAATGCTTCATATACCAATTCGTGTAGGGGACGATAACGAAAGGAAAAGGCTTGGTCGTTGCGTGGGCGCATCTCCCCGATACCTCTTATTGTCAGTAGTCTCGAGTACAACGACGACGCGCGCCCCGCTGATCGATACGCGAGCGTCTACCGCGACCCACTTTTTTCTCCATCCTCCCAATCTCGAGAGCGAGAAAGCCGCTGCGCCCCTTCCGTATCCCTTTTTAGGACTCTGTTTTGAACATTTCACGCACCTCCTCCCTCCTTCGCTTCCCATTTTCCGTCGATGCGAACAAACAGATTTCCGATCGATTCGCCCGTTTCAAGGAGACCGCGGGATCGATCTCTTATCTCAAGCGGAGCGAACCGCGCCCAGCTGCGAGGGTACGATGATCGCGAATAAAGTAGTACACGTGTCATTACACTCGGCACGAACCATCCCAGGATCTCTGTCTGGCGAGAGAATTTCTCTCTCTCTCAGGGTCACACTAGTTGTCTCGCTTATCTTTCCCCTAATTGATTATTGCTGCTTAGTACTCACAGACGTGACGGCTGAGTTAAACTTAGTACTAAAAAGATTAATCAATAGATGTATTCGTTTTATTTTTAATCTACAACGCGACATCCACATTACTCCATATCGCAGAAGACTAAACTGGCTTACGGTTCGATCGCGGAGAATGTACTTTCTTGGTATCATGGCCTACGGTGTCATTCATGGCGAGGCACCTGAGTATATCCGTGAGTTGTTTGATCGCCCTCCGTTAGCTGCGCGCTTTACGCGTGGGACTCTCTTACAGCATACATTTCATATTCCACGGTGCCGAACTGCGACATATCAGCATTATTTTAGGGTGCTTTGGAACGCTTACCTTTGGAATTCGCTACCAGCGGAAATTGTAACTGCGCCCTCGAAAACCATCTTCAAAGACCGCCTAAACGCGTTTCTGTTCGCGTCCGATACAAATTTGCCAGCTGCAGTGTGCGAATGATGAATGATGAGGAAGGTGGTGTGCGAGCGATGACTGTGGAAAGTCGAAATGTAGCAAACTAGCGAGCGTCTTCAAATTCCTTTAGTGCTTCTAATAACGATGTTTGGACAAGCAACGTGCTGCGATGAAGCTAGCGATAGCATCATTCTTACAATTTAGTTTTAGCTTAGTTTAATCTAGTATAAGACTATGTAATCATGGATACACAATATTCAAGGTTTCATGTCATCCTATGTTTGATGAAACTGATCTCTCTCTCTCTCTCTCTCTCTCTCTCTCTCTCTCTCTCTCTCTCTCTCTCTCTCTCCTTCTGGCCATTTGGAAACATATCGTATATCGTACGTGCGCGCCATCGTCTACTTATATTTTCTCAAGGCTAATCGCTTTTACCGGGATTGAACGAATTTCCGGTAGAGTCCAATAACGCCCGATCGTAACGGAAGGCGAAACTGTTTGTTCGCGTGTCTCGCTCGGTTCGTGTACCTCCGCTCTGCGGTACCACCCGCTCTGTTCATCGCCTCTATCCTCTCTTTATATCCGAATAGTTAGCGTGCTGTCGTGAATTCCCCCCCCCCCCCCCCTCGCCGTGCGAACCTGGAAAACTTGATCAAAGATGTCGAAAAGAAAGAAAGGAAAAGATAAGATGGACAGGTAAAATATAGACGCGAAGTCCCGCACGAATCCTCCGCATCAGCGGTAAAATCCGTTTCTCACGATCAATTACGGCACAATGGAGTAATGCAAAAATGTGTATAGCTACTTACACGTAACCGCATTGAGGTTACTGAGAAAAGCCGAAAGCAACGAAAGTGAGGACGAAAAGTTGATCGCGCATTTCGGATCGTAATTGCATTTTAACGTACCTACACTGCCGACCAAAAGTATGGGGATACACCTAGAAAAATTTCGCGCCTCACTAAAAGTTTGATATCTCTGTAAAAAAAAGATATTCGGATTTCCGAGGCGGCATTTTAAAAGGGACAAATGAAACCTCATTTGGCGTTTTGGAAAAAAAAATTTCGATTTTTTTAGACCTAGGGCGCCATTTTGAAAATGGCCGTTTTTTGGCTTTTTTGGCTGTTTAAAATCGGCTGCACCTCTTCAGGACATTTTTTTTGGCATTTTTTTTTCAAAGAACCTTCAAAGATAGAGCAATAGCTATAGTTTCCTTGTTTAGAAAGTTTCGTATGATTTTTTTCACCGAGTTATCCCTTTTTTTTCTCAAAAAGACAATTCTGAAAAGATGCTGCTGAAATGAGAAACTTTGAGGTTTAGAGAAAATTGCCAAAAGGAAAAAAGTTGCGTTACATCGTATTGAATCGAGCGGAATTTTTTCAAAACTTTTTTTTCAAAATTTTTTGCTCCAACATTGAATAAAAAAAATAAAAAAAAAGTTCAATTTTCTTTTCTCAATTTTTAGCCGCACGAAATAGCCACCTCTTACCTGTTACCTCATCTAAACACACGGAGCGGAAATAAAGCTTCTTGTCTTTGTTTACATTTTTCCTTTGTGGAGCGTAATAAAGATTCTATTTCTCGCGAGTCGATATTCTATTTTTCTCGTGTTCTTTTTCTCGCTCGTCGTTTTTGTTTACATTTTTGATTCTTTGGAATAATGTGACAAGTGTCGCGCTGACAAAGCCAGTTACTTGTGCGAAAAGTTCGAACGCGAACACGTTTGGTCTACAATCGACAAGTTTTTACGCAAATTTTTTGTTCTTAACGGATCAAAATGGCACGTAAAAAGAAATTCCACTCTATAAAAGAGGGGCTATTGTCGCGTTGCGCGATAAGGGATTGTCGTACAGAGAAATTTCCAGACAAAATCGCGTGTCTTTGAAAAGAGTGCAGACGACCATCGGGAGGTTTAAGAAGTCCGAGACGTATTTCAATCGCCATCGTCCGGGTCGACTCAAAGTGACAACGTCCTCAGACGATCAAAATATCGTCGTTACCAGCAAAAAATGTAGATGTTTTGTGCGGTTAAAAATTTAAAAAAAAAAATAGAATTTTTTATTTTTTTATTCAATGGAGCACAAAATTTTGAAAGAAAATTTCGAATAAAAATTTTGAAAAAATTCTGCTCGATTCAATACGATGTACAGCAGCTTTTTTCCTTTTGGCAATTTTCTCTAAACCTCAAAGTTTCTCATTTCAGCAGCATCTTTTCAAAATTGTCTTTTTGAGAAAAAAATGCGATAACTCGGTGAAAAAAAAATCGTACGAAACGTTCTAAAAAAGTTAACTACAGCTTTTAACTATCTTTTAAGGTTCTTTGAAAAAAAAATGCCAAAAAAAATGTTCTGAAGACGTGCAGCCGATTCTAAACAGCAAAAAAAAGCCAAAAAACGTCCATTTTCAAAACGGTGCCCCGGGTCTAAAAAAACGAACATTTTTTTCCAAACCGCAAAGTGCAGCTTCATTTGTCCCTTTTGAAATGCCGCCGTGGAAATCCGGATATCTTTTTTTTCACAGGGATATCAAACTTTTAGTGCGGCGCGAAATTTTTCTAGGTGTATCCATACTTTTGGCCGGCAGTGTACATCTCTTTTCGATGGCGTTTGTCGCAACTTTTGCAAGTTCGTTCACCAACTTGCAGCACGATCGCTAACCCTCGTCCACACAAACTCATTCAACGGGAAATATCTCCGATAACACGCACACCGTTATCGACGGGGTCAATTATCGCGCTACTTTTACTTTATTCCAACACGTAGGTAGTATCTTCGCACCTGCTCTCTATCTCTCTCTCTCTCCCCCTCCCGTTTGCACACCGACGAATAACAATATTTTATCGAGTCTTCTCACTCGTCAAGAATCATCGACTTGTCTCGAGTTGACAATGTGCCGCGATCACTCGCGGTCAAAAAGGCTTGTAAAGCTGTTTGGAAAAAGATCACAATTCAATGTAAACGAGTCTGAACGACGAGACATACCTTATATTTAATGAGTAATTTTTGCGCTAGCCCGTGCGGATAACAAAAGAAAAATGTCCAGCTTGGACAAATATTTAACGCACGATTTCAAAAGTAGATAGTTCAAGCTGGAAAAGCCTTTTGGAAAAAAAACCATCGTACGTTAATTTTTCCGCAAAACCACAATGGAATCGAATGACGAAAGAAATCATGAAAATTTCAGATTTGTTTATTTTTACAACGAGTGTACGTACATATCGCTAAATGAAAAGATGTACGTTACGGTCAAACAATCGTGATCGGCGCAAACGGGTGGGCAGTAGTAGGTGCCAATGTAGAAATCTCACCTCGAAAGTAGCATATTTTTCTCTCTTAACGATAACAAAAAAAAACGCCGCAACAGGTTAATCGTCGAAACGTCTCGCTCG